>ML977670.1:0-15695 GCA_010015725.1 Amniculicola lignicola CBS 123094 | reverse complement strand
CTTAACTAACTTTAGATAGATATAAACCCTCCCCCTACATAATAATAATAATACTTATATATAGTATACCTCCTAATTAACATATATTATAAGATAGCTGGGAGAGAGTATATACTATAGGATAGCAGTGACTTTAAGGGATAGATAATGTATAATCTCAGCCTCCTCCCCTGTGTGATTAGGTGAGAACTTCTTCTTGCCTACACTAAGCATAGGTACTACCCTAGAGGGAAGGCAAATCATACGTAGGTAGAGAAGCTAGGGGATATTACAAATAGGAGAGGTATTATAGGTCCACTTTGTATAAGGAGAGAAAAAGAATAAGTAGGTAAAGGAGAGGCTTACTTATATATAGATTAATAAGATAGAATATATAGAAGGCACTTAATGTACAAGGTAAAAAGTTACTAGTATCCATATATAATTCCTAATTAATTCTAGTTAATTGATTAGGTGATTAGGATCAGCCTTAGCTAAGGCCTCAGCTAAGGCCAAGGCTCCTAATAAGGCTCCTGCCTTAGCTTCGCCTTAGCAGGGGTATAAAAGCTTCCATCTCATCTCACTCTAGACAGTAGCATATAGTAGACAATCAGATTCTTTGTACCTACTCACCCTTCAGTACACCCTTTAGGCATACGTTTATTCAATTGAACCCTAGTCTTCTAACAATCCTATTATTAAGATAGACTAATAATATAGGATACTTATATATAATAGATATACTAGCTATTAATAAGTAATTAGATAAGGTAGGAGATATAGCTTAAGCCTTCTCTAAACACTTTAATACAGCTGAGTAATAGGGGGTAAATAATATTAACTAAGTTAATTAAGAAGATTAAGAAGAACTAGTTTATAAAGGACCTATATATATAGAGGTAATATACTAAGATAAGTAAATAAAGTTCTCTATTATAGTACTAGATATTAAGATAGGATAGGAGATAGGATTAAGGATAAGATAGGGGATAGGATTAATAGTAAGATGGATTATAAAATCCCCTAATTTTATATAGTAATACTAAATTTTTATATATAGCTTTAACTAACGCCTCCACCAATCGCATTAAATCCTATCTCCCTAAGCACCTAGAATCTCCCTTAAAAACAACGCCAATAATGACTATCTATACCTATTTTTGGCTATAGTACAGCTTATAACCTAATTAATTACTACCCTACGTACGGGCTACTAAATTACGCCCTACGGCCTTCCTATTTACCTACCGATGTACGGGTTACGTAAGTAACTACGGGTCGTACTACGGGTCGTATCTACGGCACGCTGACAGCGCTGCTCGCTGCCCATCAGGTTGCGCCGGAATTCGAGAAATTAAGTCTGGCGGCAACACATGCAAAGATGGAATCGCATATCCAAATCCAGCAAGTACGATCTACTGCAATTTTTTCTCCGCCGGCCACTGGCGGGGTGAGCTCTCTCAGGCCTACTCCTGTTGTCAAGTCATGTGGAAATATGCACACCGACGTGACTGCAGAGACGTACCGTGCAACGTCTGGTTATCGACCTGTCTCAGATCGTATCCCGCAGATGGAGGCAGTTAGGATCGATCGTACGTTGAATCGACCTAAGCTTGCTCCTTCCATCTGGTTTGGTACTCTCTCAATGGCAGTTAGCATGATGTTCTTCTTTCTAGGTCTAGTCGCCCGCCCCGTTCAGCTTGGTTCCCACTGGACTACACCAGCAACATCACCAGATATTGTCCACACATATATTGGCACTATCGCAATGATCCATATAGCCCAGATTGCCATCAACATTGCCTCACGGCGCTTCGGCCGGTTTTCAAGAACATTCTCAGCAATCAAGATTGTACACTCCGCTGCCTTAATTCCCGCCACCTGGCTCCTAGTAGTTGGGCGACACACAACCTGCAGTGGTGCCTGGGACACATCGAGCTACTTGATATGTGTTCAGCTGGTTGTGGGTTTGGGCGACACTATCAGGCATGTATTGGCTTCATTCCAGAAGGGTTTCTGTTTGAGTGAGGGCAAGATGGCTGAAGTCAAGACCAGCAATTCCAACTTGAGCTCCTCAGTAAGGGGCCGACATGTCGAAACTCTCTTATTTCAACGTCAGAAAGCCTCCCATATTCGGAACCAAGGAATAACAAAAATATACGGGATGCCAATGAGCTTTTGGATTGCGAGAAGCTTCGCTATTTTCAGCATCGTAATGCTTGCGGTCACTCCCTCTAAGTCCACACCGTTCAACGACAACGGAGAGATACACTGGCCCTACGTCAGCTCTCGGGTCACAATACATTTGCCAATCATTTTGAACGCGATATCAACACGCCAACGCCATAGAAGCCAAACTGTTATTTTGTTGGCTAGGGTTATGATCTTGATCTACCTTACCAAGGCGGTGGTCGATTACAGACATAGCCCGTCGCAAGAGTCAGCAGCTACAACCATCGAGTGGGCTCCTCTGGCTCTAGCTTTACACTTCCCATACCCACCCTGGCGGTTTCGAAGACTAGTGCTATTTTGGTGTGTCTCACTCAGCATTCTCACGGTGACGATCTATCAGGCAAATTATGCACTCCAGGATTTGAAATCTCAGCCATATCTAAGGAAAATACTGGATGATCCCATCTCCAAAACCACATATCTCTACCACAACTGGTAACTTGGGTGCAAAGAGTCGAGTTTGCGGCGATCTCACCTCTAGGTTGGGCTTTGCTTGGCCTGGGCTGGCTAGGCTTCAATGGCGGCAGTTCTCTATTCTCTGCCACCAGGACCACATACTCATTGGCAATGGTCAATAGGTCAACTTTTATACCAAAATATAACCCGACGGGCTTGAAGAAACTCTGGAGCCACCATCGTGTAGCCACCTTTTCTGCCACTGGGACGGTCGCTGTTGGCCTTTCATTCCGCCACTTGACCTTGAGTTCATTCCGACACATGGTGTCAACGATGGCTCAGCAATGGCAAGATTGGTATCCTGGATTAAAGATGTCCTATGCATTGTCTGCACTTAGTTTGGTGTTTGTCATCGTCTCCAGCATTTCGGTGATTTACTGGGACCCGCCGAATCGCATAGCGAAACCCCTCTTCTTGACAGGAACAGCTATGGTCTCCTGAGGCTACCTATGGCTTAATAGGTCGATCTTGCGAGGCGTTGTCGCTATGATGACCTCTGTAAGTCTATATACATCCAATCAGGTATCATACCGTGCTAGATCTAACAATATATTCTAGTATATTGTCTTAGCCTGTATTATCTGGGCAGGGTCTCAAACCATTGCTGATATGTACGCTGTCATCCCGGTGACGGGTTATAAACAAACGCCGAAGACAGTTGGCACTGCCTCCATTCTATTGCTCCCCTGCGCCCTGATTGCCCTTCCACCGGTCATGAGCGTCCTCGACACTCCGGCGTCTCAAGCTGTGGGCATGGCTGTTCTGTCATGGCTCGCCCCTACCATCTGCTTTCTTCTAATGATACCATATCAAGGTAAACCGCTTATTATGAGAGGATTGTCCGCTCGGTCCGATTCCAGAATGATATACACGAAAAATACAACGTCATTATCGCAGTTTCTGTATTTCCAAGGAAAGGATACTACTGACCAAGACTAAGTCTTACCAGACGATAATCTTTATCATTATCGGCATCAGACAATGAGCAGAAAAGGCCGTTTGTTTGCTGCTTGCACGTCACTCTACACTCCATTTCATAGAAACGACTTCGAAGCTATGATACTGCATCATGAGAAATCCGCGCCGAAAAAACAAGTCACAGATCGTTACTTCAAAGCATACCCAAGAGCCGACCTTATAAGAAGCGCGATTGTTATGGCATTGTTTTTCTGGCACCTTGCATCTTCCTTGGCTAAAACTGGTCCGACAAACACATATGAACGGCGATCAAGGAATGTTAGGGAACCTTTCGGTGAAATGGTCGTTTCCCAAACTGCCCTACGCTTTATATCAAATGTAGTGATCTCTTCGGTTGCGATGAGCCTTCTTTTCAACTACATCTGGACAGCTATGACGTTAGTCCCCGCATCCCGAAGACGCTCGAGCATCGAACGTGCATTTGTGCGATGGTCCTACAGATTTCACGGTCCCCTAATGCTCGAAATGTCCGCAATATACGCCATGTCCTACATGGTTCAACTCATCACTGGATTTTATGGACAAGCCGACTTGAAAAGCATCTTGGCAGCGATTGGGATCCAGAGCCCTTTTGCCACCTCCACTGTTGCACTGGTTATAGGAACAGTCCATATCTTCGTTGTTGGCCCCATTTTCCAGAAACTGCGCGATACATCTGGTGGAAGCCCTCGAATTGCAGTTGCAGCCTCCTCGACGCTCTGCGTTTGCTTTGTCATGTTCGCTTCTTTCGGCGATATCGAAGGGCGTTGGCTTTTTGTCTGTCGGCCTCTACTGACAAAAGGTGGCCAGGAACTGCCATGGTGGATGTATTTGATCAGTCTCGGGCTATTTATGCTACCCACCTTGGAGTGCATTTCTGTGGTTCCTGAGAGTCCAAGATGGCTGGTGAAACAGGGGAGATATAGAGACGCTCTACGAAGTATGGATTGGATGCGAAATGAGCGAGCCACGGCATGCGAGGAGGTCATTCGACTATTTGTAGAGCTAGAAAGTGACCCACATGGTCTGGTGAACGAAAATGGAGAGCTTTCGGTGTCTCTCTTAGATCGATGGCTCGCTCTATGGGCTGACCGAAAATCGCGGATAGGCTTCCATGCAAGCCTATTCGCCATGCTCTGTCAACAGTTGGTTGGAATGTAAGTCAACCCCGTATGAGAATACTCACACATGCTCACATATTCACAGCAACGCTCTTGCATTTATGGCAACCCAAATCAGTCTTCCACCTTTTCCCAAGGACTCCCAACATCGGTCATTATTCACAGCTGTTTGCTTCATCGTTTGGCCCTTCACCCTCTTCGGTCTACAAGTCCAACGGCTTGTGAAGTTTGCTCGTGCTTGGGTTTATTTCGACCGCGAAGTGCGATGGTTTTATGACCATCTCCTCGCGCAGTCGCTTGCTTCAACACTCTCCAAATCTATTCCACTTCTACCCCTAGCATCCGTGCTTCTAGGGTGGAGAAACCTCTTCTGGAGACCGGCAACCCAACCATTAGTAGAGCCAGCGAGTGTGGCCCTATTCTTTGGAAGCCAGCCCCACATATTTGAAGGAGAAGGGCAAGAAAATGAGGGATTGCGGGTTTTTTTTTCAGGTACTGGCTTTGATCATCGTGGTCTGGGACGTGTGTACTTTGATGAAGGTCGTTGTAAACGAGGCGAAAAAAAAGATTTTGAACATGCGAGGGCTGGGCACAGATCCTCGATGGGGTGAAACGCCGAAATGGGAAAGCGGTCGTCTAATAGCACGACAACCAGAGCGAGGAGGAGCTGAGGAAACGCCCAAAACATAGCCCACGAGAGAGAGAGAGAGAGAGAGAATTCCCTGTTGTGGACATGGAGCCTCAATGGGATAGAAGTGGCCGAATAAAACGAAAACAAGAGCGAGAAAGAGTTGAGGGGATTCCCGAATCCTTGCCTGTGAGAATGAGGGAGTTCTCTATTGTGAGAAACGTTTCGAGCTTTGCGAGATGAGTTACGGTTTTATTACATAGGTTAGGAACATCAGAGATCAATGAAACAATGATAGCTTCACTAACTACCGTCAACGGTGGGTGAATTGCTGGATGGGCCTTTCTTTACAGTAACCTTTCACCTCGGGCGAAACATCATTGAGGGAGTGGGAAATGGTTGACTAGAAGCAGGTCATTTTACATATCTTAGACTTATGTTATAGTGTTTAGTTCCTTGCTGTGTTCCGTTAGGAGGTATTGGCCTGTCGTCATTGGAAAATAGGCACCAATATTCCCTCAATAACAATACCCAGCTTCTCACCTCGAGCGGAATATCTAGTATTGAGTAATTAGCAAATGGCTAACTAAAAGCATGTCTTTTTACATGTCCACGTAACTGGGGCATTTTGTTTGGCTAGTGGATTGTTTCATCTTGGCGGAGCTGACAATATGTTAGGAGCGTGCTCTGGCAATAATTAGTACATTTCAGCACATAGGGGGATCCGTACATTCAAGGAGAGAGGAATTAGGCATCGCAGAGACTTGGTCTTGACACGTCCTTGTCCAGTTGCTACATTTGGAAGGCCGCGTCCAGGAGGCAGAAGCGACGACCCCTGCCAGTCCCTCACCTTCGCCAACAGAAGGCTACGTCATTATAAATTTTGACTCTAAGATGACTGTAGTAGCTACACTATAAAAATGTAGATTATGCTGCGTCGAGATTGGGAACTTTGGTTGTGTGGTGCACTGTTGGGTGGTGGTTGATGCCAGCGCATCGCGACATCCACTTCAGCAGTCGAGTTCAGTGACGAGATTGTATTCTCATGTTGTAGATTTGAGGACTCTAAACGCCGAGGATGGACAAACTGCTGGAGAAGCGTGAGGGGGCAGGCAAGAATATTGTAAAGATGGCAGAGACGCTGAAAGAGTTGAAAGAGAAGCATTCCATCTTCTCTACGAGCATTTCTGTTAGCCAGGAGAGGCTTGTGTTATTGAGAAAGGCGGGGGAGCAAAGGCTAGAGCAGAGGGATTAGAACCGCTGATCTTTTGTCGCTGCGGAGCACAATTCTTCCAGTTTATCTGACTTGCTGCCGGCATGAAGCAATCCCAACTTTTCAGCTAAATTGTCGAAAGAACGCGCCATGGACAGTGAATGTGACGCAGGATATGCATTCGCGCTGGCAAGGCTGACGAATAGAACGTGAACAAGGCGTGAGGGCCGTAGCCTAAGCTCATCTCTCAATACCGCATCCGTCAGAGGTGAAACAGAGAAGCGGAAAGGTGGTACATGTTGTTTTCTCATAACTAATACAGAGATTGGAAGATGAATTCATCGACTGGGGAGCAGCTGCTGTCTGAGATGCGGATGATAACCGATTCATAAGTTGGTTCGGTAAGATTTTATTAACTATGATTATTTCAACAATAACAACCCTCAAAGCACTCAAACGATATTTGTTCGGCAATGGCTCAACCTCCATTCAACACCCCCTAGGTCATCATCTTCACCATTGCGTGCGCCAAAACTCCCAAATGATGAATACCCTTGTACATCTCCCTTGGCTTCATGTCCACTCCCATAAGTGCATAGACCGCCATCTGGGCGCCTCTCACACTGTACTCCACGGTAAAGACTGTGTCTTCAGGAATCTCCACAAACTGTCCCAAGAAGGCCAAATTTGTTGATCCCTCTGGAATGACCAGCGGACGGTCGCTGGCTTCGCGTGTTAGGAACTGCGATGTGATGAGTGGCATAATGCAAGGCCTGCAGATTGAGTGCTCGAGGATGTCCTTGGATGGAAAGTGCAAGTGCCCAAGCAACTCGGTCATGATTTCCTGTCCGGAACACTGCTTCATGGGTTTCTTCACAAAGTTGCCTTCCTTGTCCGGGAAGAGTCCGTAGCCCCAAAATACGTCTATGTCTCTTGGTTGATTGGCAAAGTGTGGCTGGTGCGGGACTACAATGGACATGAGCCAATTGCTGTCCTTTAGCGTCAGTAGCGCGCCAGTGCCTGGCTCGTTGAGAGTGTAACCTTCGATGCGGCGTAGCAGTTCATGGTCGCTGAGTGTGACGGTAAATGACTCCCATGATGATTCGTTGATGCGGCTGTGGAAGGTGGATGGGTTGCCAAACTTCTCGTTCTTCGCTGCGAGCTTGGACCACAGTTCCCAAGAACCATCCTTGACAAAGGACTCAGCGGCAGGCGCACTATCATTGGTGCCGATCGAGCTATTTGATGTCATTGATCCAAGTGTAACGAAGACGATGTCCTGGGGGTCCAATTGCGCGGTCATTGGTGTCCCGTTCGATATCATGTGGAGCTCGTCAACCGTGGTGGGAATTCCGGCAATAAAGTCAAGATCGGTAACGCAGGTATTATATCGGAAGTCGACGCCTTGGTCTTGAAGGTATTTTTCGATGGGTCGGATGATCGAGTCGTACTGGTTGAACGGGGTTCGATCAACGCCTGCCAGTGTATTCAGACGGGGAAACTCGTGCATAAAGCGTACAATGTAACGACGGAATTCCACAGCGCTGTGCCATGGCTGGAAGGCAAATGTAGTGGCCCACATGTACCAGAAGTTGGTCTGGAAGAAGTCCGGCGGAAAGACCTCGTCGATGCGCTTCTTGCCCAGTGTCTTCTCGGTCTCCAGCGTCAACCTGATAAGATCAAGTCTGTCCTTCATGGTGAAGCCGAGTGTAGAGGTGTCCAGAACCTTAGCACTGTCTTCCTCTGTTGCAACGAGACGCGCTTTCGAGGAGGTGACATATTTATCGTTGAAGTCCTGGACCTCGTCCAAAATCGTCCGCTCTGGATCGTTCATTGAGGGGATGCGCTCGAGAAGATCGTACGTACAAACGTAAGAAAAATTCAACATGCGTCCACCTCTAAGGACGTATCCTTCATCAGGATTGCCGGCGCCATCCATTGAGCCTCCTGGGACAGAGAGTGCTTCCAAGATGTGGATATTCTTGGCCGGCACCTTTGCATCTTGGATGAGATGAACGGCAGCGGCAAGGGATCCGATCCCGCCCCCGACTAGATAAGCCTGGGTGGTCTCCGGATTCCTATGGCCATGACTCTCTCTTTCTTTTCCTGACAATAGATGAGGCATCTTCGGATGTTGATTTACAAGTGTTTGTTGTGATAATAGTTTTGCGTGTAATGACAAAGACGACATGAAAAGCATCTCTTTATACGGAACTACAGAACTTAAGGGCTGATCCCATATCAGTCACGATATGACATGTCACACGTGGTGTGATGGGCTGATCACCCCATGGTTCAGGAACCATTGGCAAAGAATACGTAGGCAATATGACCACATCTCGGTCTTTCCGAAGATAGATAAGAGAGCGAGAGAGAGAAGAAAGAGGAAAAATCAATGTGAGATGGAGGTAGATCGGTGATTAAAAAGTAAGAAGTGCCTTGGCCATTATAGGGGTAGTAGCAACGGTTGTACGAATAGTTACACGAGTGAGGATAATTGTTTCTATAGGGAACCACAGAGAACCCAGAGAGAGGTGATCAGATTGAGTGTTGTTATGAGAATCCTAAGCCAGTGTGTGTGTAGGTAACTAGGGCCGAGGGGTTATACATGTGAGGCCTTCACATATGCTAGGCCTGGTTAGCACTGGCGTGCACGTGGTCAAATGAGGTATCCGCCATGTCTGACCCCATACCTTCAATACCAAGTAACGCCTTCATTGAATTTTTGCTAAGACTTTCTATGTGAGGAGTGCACACCAGAAGGTCAACGTGGTGGCCGGAAACCGGGCTAACGCGAGCCGGTTAAACAAGCGAGCCTGCTGACTGATAATCCGCCGAGTTCTCGTGGCGCGTGGAGAATGCGAGCGCCACACCAGCAATCAGTCGTGTGTCTGTTGGCTGGAGGTGTCACTGACGTCTTAGTCACATTGCCATTATCGGAGGTAATGGACATTCGAGTGGCTGACTAGGTACCTCGCCTAGGCACCTCGTTCACCACCAAATTCTTCTTGCGTTAAGCTCGTTGAGCTTGTCTCGAATTTCCCGCCGTTCCTTTGCGCTAACTTTTTGAACCTCAGCCAAAACCCGAAGATGTTCAACTTTCAGCGCCTTGAAATCGTCATCGAGTTGTTTGTGCCATGGGTAGAGCACAAAAACTTGGAAGCCGAGAGCTGACGACGCCACGACAAAATTTGTCAGGGAGAATGATCGTGTGATGAGCATGCTGCGTGGCAGAAATCTTTAGCTAGGACCCTGTGAGTCAGAGTGTTCTCCGAGTTGTGAGTACTGTGAGGACTACTCACTCTGGAAGTCTGATCAAGATGAATAGATGTTGAGATGGGGGAACACCTGGGACGAAGCTGATGATTGGCGAGTTTTTTCCTTGAGATCCAAACAGAAGAGAGTGGAGAGGAAGTACCTATATCTTTATAAGAACGGACCAGACCAGACCTCGAACATCTGTCCAGAAAAAGCCGCGGAAAGAAGGACCTCGGGAATTCGGTGCCGACAAGCCCGATAATTGGCCGAGGGCCTTGAAATGGTCTGACTTCAGCCTCGAACTATGGCTTAGCGATGCCTGCACGAGGTCTGGGGCCCGATATGACAAGCAGCTATCGCATGTTTCCCATGAAATCGCGGTCGACATCCTTTGCAGGCGTTGCCACCGCCTCTGGAGCGTTCTTGTTGCATCTTCCTGCGTCTAAAACCAGAAGAAAATCTTCATTCTGTGGTTTTCCTTCCCCAAGAGTGCGGCACAGCGCTGGCTGACATGTCGGGAAGTAGTTGCACACTGCACGCCCAATCCCAATACTACTCTGGATACACATCCCATCGCTGGGTTCGAAGAGCGAATTTAACGGATTTAACTTAAGGAGCCTCTCATTGAGCGACTTTCCAGTCCAGCGGGAGGATCTTGGAGGACAATCTCGGTGCAGACGACCTGGCTGAGTTGACGAAAACCTTTGTCTTTGCTGATGGACTTGACGAGTTCCAGTCGTCCTTTAGGAATGGCGGCCTTAGGCCTTTGATGATTTTAACGTAAGCGATAATATCCAAAGTTTTACATTGAGGGGCAACGGCCCTTCATGCTCACCCGCGTAGGCGGCACTGTACGCTTTGGTAATTCTGCCCGGTTATTGTCAGTATTTCCTGATCATCATGGATAGAGAGTCTAGAAACTCACCACCAGGCGCCGAATCTTTACAATTCTGTACATTATCGTAATTGTGGTGATCTTCGTTGTCGGAGTAATCCGAATCATCGGAATGATTGACTTCGTCGGAATGGTCTAAATCGTCATCGTCCCAATCGTCAGAATCATCAGAATCGGTGGATTCGTGGCAGTCGCCATGTTTGTCAGGTTGCAGATAGCCATCGCAAGTGCCTTTGACCAGTTGTATGTTGCAATCATCTTTTGGGGGTGTGAAATCTTGGAATTGCAAGATATTCGTGTCGAGAGTGTTGCAGAGGAGGACCATGCGGTACAAATTCGTGTCTGCTGGCATGGATTCGCGTTGGATTTTGCGGGAAGTTACGGCAAGAAGATGCCATACCTCGTTTCCCCTTGGTGGTAATTGCGATTCCCACATTTTCGCAGAAGTGTTCAAAGACTTTTCATGGTGCGAGAAGAGAGGCGAGAATTCGTAAGGCAACTACTGAATCCAAGCACAACATGTGGCCCCTCGCAAAGTTTTGAATTAAACTCATGTCGACCGATTGCGTGAGGTTTTGCAATGGTAGTTTGAATTCCCGATGTAAGACCACTCATAAAACAACTGTAATGGTACGACCAGATCGGTTCCTGGTGGCACCACTGCCAAGGTGGGATTCGACTCCAAAGCCCAGCTATCAGTGTGGGCCCTTCCCTGCATGGATGACTTTAGAGCACAGAACAACCCCCGGCCCGAGCCTTTCCCGAGGTATGCCTACACTGACGGCATTATTTGTCACGTGAAATTTACTGTCCCCCCCATCTCCTGTCCCGCTGAATACGCTGCCGAAAAATCCTGTCATAAGCCTTTTTTTCTTAGATGCGTGACCTTATCTCTGACCTGAATTGATCTCCACCGTCTCCCGACCCCTATTATTTGTGTTGCTGACGGCCGCGCAACGTCCCACCCCTCATTCAACTTGTTCTGTCGCTCTTGTTTATTCTCCATCAATAAATCCTACCCCGTAAAAGCACCAGTTGATACATGTGCTAGTTCGAGTTGTAGAGCATCTCGCATAGAAGTTGCTAGCACGAACAAACTCGCTCGTGAAGATCAGAGTCGTTCGTGATTGAACGTGCACACGGTGTAGTTTGCAGTTTGGCGTTGGATACCCGCCAGAGGCTTCAATTCATATAGAATAGACGTGTTGGTCCCAATCTACCAGGTGATGTGTCAAAGAACGCGATTCCCAGCCTCGACTGACTAGAAAATCTGCTGTGCCCGATGTGGCGTGATGCCTTTCAGCTCATGGTTCATAACTTAGATGTCCCAACCCTGAATCCATCAAGTAGGCCATGTGCCAAAGGCAACAGAAAACACAATTGAATGCAAATCACCAATTTTTATCGCGCTACAAAGTAAGTAGGTGTTGTTTATGGCACTTTTTTCTTGGTCTTCATTTGAAAGACATACTCACAAACGAGGACTTTAGCAATTGCTATGGCTCCAGCATTACCAAGTTCATCGAATCCCCTACTTGTAGTGGATGCCCGATATGATCATCCAAGCAATGTTCCCTACAAGGCTCTTATCGGATCAGGTATCGGCTTATGTCTCTTTGTATTGATTTTAGTGTAAGCTTGCCGTTACTGTTCACGACTCCATTGAGACTAATTAGGCTGTAGATGCGTGGGAGTTTATCTTGCTGGCCATGAATTAGAACCAGAGATTAAGCCAAATGTGCGATTAGAGCTACTCGAGGAGGCAATTCCATCAATATTATTCAGTAAATGGTATGAACACGACAGAGATAATCACCCACATTGGTGGCACGTCAACCCAGAGGATCAAGACTGGTATGTTCACACCTCGTGGCCTTACTGAACATTCAATGTTAACCAAGTCGAAGCGTCATCTGTCTTGATGTAATAAAGCCAAAGGACTACATTCGAGCCTTGAATTGCCGACACATCTACCATAAGCGCTGCTTTGATCGGTGGTTTGTGGACTCTCACGAATACTGCCCACTATGCCACTCTCCCGTATTGAGTGCGGAAGACGGTGTAGCATGAGGCCCAACAAATAGCGCCAAATTTTATTGCCAAATATTGCGATGCCTCCACTTTGTACACTACGTCATTTCCAAAATCAATGGCATGAGTTTGGTATAAATGAGAAGTTGGAAGGAGTTCAAATGTTGATCACACCACCTTGCCAAGGCTCCCATCAACTTCCACAAACAAAGTCGAAATGGTGCGTTCCACCATAAGGTACACAACCGTCCCAATTCAATTTGTGTTGGTGCATATAAAGACTATCCGGGATACCTATATCGTTGAAGGCTTCGTTACAAGTACCAAAAAACCCAACCCAAGAGATGTTCAGCGCATTCTACACCCCGATCGCATACTCGTAAAACCGCAGATAATGCGCGTGCGGCGTGAAACACAATTCTAGCAAATAAGACGCAGCCATAGTAAGCAAATCACATGGTACAGATCGGACACGACGTGAGACTGACTGCCGTTGCGAAGGACACACCCACACCTCACTACCAAGCCCAGATCGAGAATTACAGACTCAGTACGAGTGCTGTAACCACCCTGACTCGTGCGGTACAGTATGCCATAAACAGGCCTGATCATCGCGATCTCATAAGACCAGGGCCCCAAGGGTCTTTTTATTTCGCATGGGGCACTCGGGGAAGGATTGGTTCGATACGCCTTTTGCCTGGGAGAAGAACCTTAGCGGTGCAGGCTCCGCCGAGCGAGTGCATGAAGCGATCTGCCAAGGTTCATCACGTGGAAGTTGCTAGAATCTACGAAAACCAAAGACAAACGGCCACCGATATGAGGTCTCTCCCTTTGTGCTGTGTGTAGGCCGGTCTATCACTTTACAGGTTACTGACAGATATATACTACTTATGACAGTGCCTTAGCGCTTTCCAGATGGCTGAGAGGAGAACATCAAGCACTCCGATTCACCAACGGTATGCAAAGGTCATTGAAATGTGGATGCCATTGCTATGACGTAGTGTTTGGAGCGAACCCTGGACGCACGTTGCGGTGAACATGCATGGACAGAAATCAAGTTCTTCCCGCAGATCGCACCAGAAGCGCAGCCGTTATTGCTCCCAAACAGCGGCCTCGGGAACGTAAGCCGAGTGTGAATCGACGCATATCAGCTCACATTCCTGAGTTATGGGCTGTTATTTTGTGTGGAACTTCGTCCGCTGGTAGGTATATAAGGGCAATGCCGAGGGGGATAGGAATAGTGCAGTTTAAGTAGACCTCTCAAATCTTGCGGTGTTTGGTAGTGATATCAACTCTGCACTGTGCCTAGCCAATCATACCGAGCCGCGAGTGTCGGTACATGAGCCCGTGAGGACGACATTGTGAACGATCGCCTCCCTTCTCCAAAGTGTACACAGCACAGCAGCGCTTTACCAAAGGCCGAGAGCTCGCTCTTTTCCAAGCGTTTACTCTTCCAAACTCCACCAACTATGGGATCTGATCTCACCATCTACCCAATCATTGTGCCCACTGGCCACTCCCCTGCCACCCGCTTCTTCACTTCCTCCGCTACAATCGAGAAAGTTTACCTAGTCGATATTTTCACAACCATGTCCGATCACTCTCTAGACACGTTCTTCGACAAGTCCTATTTTGATTGCGCGGTCTCGCTCGACAATTTCCCCGCAGACCTGGACTTGGACCTGGACGCAGACTGCTTCAGTCTTGAACCTGCTCGGCCGTTCGGCCAACTGGACAACAGCTTTGCATCCGATTTTTCGTTCAGCATGGACTCTGCATTGAGTCCCAACATGCCAATCTCGCCGTGCGACTCAACTATAAGCTCTGCAGGCTCCACAACCACCTTGGGATCCGAAAGCAAGTTTGCGCTCCCATCATGTAAGCTTGGTGGTGGTGCAGGTTGAGGTTGAAGGAATTGGTCTATTGTTCTGATCGATCGAGCTTGAGATACTGATATAGGCTAAGTACACGTGATGCCAAGATATATGCCAAGGCTCATATCCAGCTTACACATCACCATCTCTCTCTACTTTCCCCTCCCGCCCCGAAGACGAGATGCCTGCCGAACCAACCTTCCCGATAGATGAACCTGCCCAAATTTGTCCCCCGCGCAAGCGCGGTCGCCCGCGAATGGGTCGCAAGCTTTCAAGCACGCCATCTGTCCCCTCAGTCTCCTCCTCATGCAAACCGCAACTGCGGGCAATGCGGCAGCCGCACAACCAGGTTGAGCGCAAATACCGGGAAGGCCTCAACTCAGACTTGGAAAGGTTGAGGCGCGCGGTGCCCATGCTAATTCAGAGCAACGAGTGTATGTTGATCGGGCAGCCGAAACCAAGCAAGGCCATGGTGTTGGCGGGGGCAATTGAGTACATCAAGGACATTGAACGGGAAAGGGATGAACTCAGGGAGGAACTGGGGATATTGAATCGAGGTGCAAAGAGAATGGCGACTTGGAAAGGGGCATCAAAAATGAAGGGCAGGCGGCAAGATTCTACAACCGAGTCTTCAGACGGCGAGTACAAGCCAAACACTGTCTTTTGACAATATGTCCCTTCGCCGGCTTGGTCCAAGCTTTTCTTTGGCACTGTCCTTTTTTTGGAATCATAGTGCTTCGCGATTTGCACTTCACTTATCCCTTTCATTACTCATCTGCACGACGTTGAGTAAGTTCACATAATTGGGGAGACTTTACGAGGATGTCATCACAACAGTTCTAAGGACATGAGAAAAATGTTCTTCTGTCTTGTTAGAATACCCGATGTATCGAATGCAGTATAACGTACCCGGCAAGCGAGCGGCGCAGGCAAGTGAGCGGCGCACCCACCAACTTTTCGCGACGCGTCAACAATCAACCACAATGTCTCCACCAACACCTATTCAATTGCCCTGCAACGAAGCAGATATCCTTCTAGCTATCTCAGCTAT
>ML977669.1:70068-104926 GCA_010015725.1 Amniculicola lignicola CBS 123094 | reverse complement strand
CCCCCCCCCCCCCTAACCTACCCTAGGCTTCCTTCCTACTAATATAATCATTCTAAGAGTAAATTTCTAAACCCTATTATGCTATTATAGTAATTCAGTTTCTATCTATGCTAATATCACTTTATTTACTACTTTAGAATGTGAAATATACTCTAACATTAACTTGAATTATAATCTTAGTAATTAAATTGCTTATGCGCTAATGATTTACAAGAGAGCCTAAAGGCTTAAAGGGTATATCTATAGGTAGTCTTATGTATTTATTATTCGTAAGCATTATTAACATAGGATAATAATATTAAAAGAGATCTAGGCTAATAATAGAGCAAAAAGAAAAACACGCCTTAAACCTCTTTACTCTCATTCATCTTATAGCTTTGATTACTAACTTGAGATTCACCCTTTGCTTTAAGCTTAGCTATCTTCTTTGTACTAGTAGCAACTAAAGCACTTATGTGCGTTAGTGCTTCCTTATACTTTTAGGTAATTTCAGTTATTCTAGCTATTTCAACCTTATGTTTACGTTCAACTCTACAGCCTTCTACTTTAAGATAGGATATTTCCTCCTACTAGTCCTTTATAATTTCTTTAGTAAAGCTTTTAGAAGAGGATTCTGTATAACTATCTCTTGTATTATTACTACTATTATATAGTAGAGACTTAAGTAATATAATCTCCTATTCTACAAGATTATATATCTAGCATAGTAGTTTATAAGAGGCTGAGATATTAGTAATATTATCCTTTAACGCCTTATTAATGTATATCTATTCTTGATATATAGCAAAGATCCAAATAAAGTTGGCTCTAATTAAGTTGAGTTTTTAGAGAATATCCTATAGTATTAGACTTAGTAAAGGGAGAGCTATAGACTACTAGTATATATTAGTATACTATTCCTAACCTAGTAGAATATTATCTTACTAGTTACGCTTATATAAGATTCACTATTACTTGTAACTATAATAAAGGGTCTTAAAGGTAGATATTTTATTTAAAAAATCAACCCTTCTTGCGTTAAGGTGTAAATATAAATAAACTAATTTTTATAAGATATAGAGTTGATATATCCAATTATAATTAACTACTAGTAAGGGAAGCTTCCATTCTAAATATACCCTGATTTTGGTCTTAAAGTCCTAATTAAAGGCCTAGACATACTCTAGATTAGAAATAGATATAAGCTGTTCTACCTAACTAGGGCAGATAGCCTATAGTTAGCCTAATAATAGAAAGGGGTGGTAGATATAAATATATTGCTTCTATTTGCTAGAAGTTGTATAATAGACTATAAAAGTAATTAACAAAACCTAGGTCCCTAGCTTATTATAGCTTAGCCCCCTACTTCCTATTATATGGGTCCCTGTCTATAGGTTAACTACTAGATTATCTATATTTTGAAACAACGCCTCCTATATAGGGCTTAATTCAACTTTAAAGTAAAGCTAAGATATGCAATTTTAGTATATAGACTGAACTAAACAGTTGTACAAATTTATTTGATATACTATCTTCTAAGGTTACTTATCCATTACTTTATCTTTAAATTCTAAGTTTAGCTTCTTAAAATTGATAAGTGCTTCCTGAAGAGATTTAACTACAAGTTAAACCTCTTTAAGTAAATATATACTAGTACTATACTTTCTTTATTAGTACTAAAGTTTATTCCTAAGCTAAGTATTCTCCTATTCCCTTTGTTATTATATAATGGAAATATCTAGGGTAGGCATTTTCTTTGCTAACTCTATCCTTCTTAAAGGTAGATTACTTACTGGGTAAGTGCCCTGCTTATATAGAGCTTAATTAATATTATTCTTTAGGGGTATATTAGTATTAGCTATAGGGCAACTCTTAAGCTTGTTATAACTTAGCATAATATTATAAAGAATTCCAGTTCTAATAGTAAACCTTCTTTAGGTATAAGAATTGTAAATATTCATAAACTAAGGGCAAGTCTAATCTTAAAGAGTTATAGTTACTATTATTGTATATTACTTTATACTACAAAGGTTACCTAATTCTAGACCCTTGAACTACTCTGTAAGCATCTTATCCCACTTTTAGGGCACTAAGCTATACTGTCCTATTTGGATGTTAAGCTAGAAAGAGAGAAAATATGAGTTTTTATTTAATATAAGTATTAGAAGAAACAAAGTTATTATTACAACAATCCACCCAGCTAAATCAACCTGAATTCTATAGTAATTACATTGAGGAATAGTACCCTAAGCTTATTTAACTGGCCTAACTAATTGTTTAGTAATTAAGTTTATAAGATTATAATACTTATGGATATTATTAAGTAATTTCTTTAACTCTGCCTAAATTTGCTCCTTATGTTATTGTATTCTTTTATATTATTAGCTAGAAGAACTTACGTATATAGAGGGTAATATCAATATACTTAGTATCCTATATCTCTTTAGCATCTTTGACTTTAGTTAGTCTCTAGCCTATAAGCCCTAGGCTATCTTCTATCTATGCTAGCCTTACTTCTATACTATATCTAAGCTATAGTATAGCTTCTCTAAGGCTTTACCTATCAGCTGTAGGTTTGCTAGAAGTATTATTATCCCCTAGGGGTATTTTAATAATAAGAGTATCTAGTTTAGATAGTAATAGGAGGGTAGGATTAATGCTACTAGACTAGTTAAAGGTTATATTACTTAGTATACTAAGTGTACCAGGTATGATATTAAGTACAGGTTCAACTAGATTAAGATACTCTAGAAGATTGAATAATAAGTAGCCTAGCAGAGTTGAATCTAGCAGGTTTTCAACTAGTTGTGTAGAGGTTGTCTATAGACTAGACATAGTTGCAGCGAAATGTAGGTTAAATCCTAGAGGTAGGAGAAAGTAATAAGTAAGTTAATAAAGAAGTATAGACATGTGCTCTTGATATATATAAGTATACTAATGCTAGAGCTCTCTTAATTAGCTTATTCTTCAGATGTATACTATCCGTTGCTTAGCCTTTAGGACTAAAATCTGCCCCCTGATTCAGGAGGCCTAGTACCTTTAAGAGCCTATTTTTAAACCCCCTTCCAGCATTAGATATAGTTGAAGATAAACATTACTACTACTATATCTAGTACTATAAGAGTATACAGGAGTAAAGCTAACTAAGGCTACGGCTTTAGAGCCTCTTAACAAAAAGCTGTACTAGAAGCAAGATACCCTTTAGTATACTATTGAGTATGTTACATAGCATTAATAGCTACAATTATTCCAAATTGAGAGTATTTAGCCTTAAGGATAGGTGGCTGTATTATTTAAAACAAAGGAGATAGATAGGGTTGTTAACGTTTGCAGCCTTAACCTTATATCAATAATATTTACTAAGAGTTAGTAGATTATAGGGATTGAGTAGACTATTAGTAGCCTACTAATGTTAGCTATTAATTACAGTATCAAGTAAGCTTAAAATACAGGTTTTAATTGAATTCTATATTCCTTAGTTTAGTAGCTATATTTTAGAGTCTCTAAGATCTAGATAACCCTATTCTTATAATACCATTAAAAGTTAAGATAGTAATAACTAATTAAATTAGAATTAATTGCTAGAGTGTAAGGACTTGAAACTTAACTTATATTTTAAGATATAAGCTTAGTAAGTGATTTTTATCATGTAATTATTTAGTTCTAGATGCTATAGGTATATCTATTAACCCATTAGTATAAATGTAACTTAATGAGGAATACAGTAGAGAGTCTATTCCTTAATACTATTACTCAGCTAAATTATATACCTTTATCTCTGATAATCTTCTTCTTAGACTATAACTTTGCACCTTATCTTAATAACTATAATACCTCTTATACTATCCTAGGTTACTAGGGATAACTAGGTAAGAATAGTACTATACTTGCTGAACAACTCTAGGTGCTCTCTAAAGCCTTATGTTATAGGTATTCTTAATAGTATTATTACTATAGGTTGTCTTGTATAAACTGTGTATAACTAGGTTCTTGCCTATAATGCCTTCCTCACCTCTAGTGTAGAGAAATTTGAAAAAGCATACTTTGCAGAATATTATAAATTACTGTAATTATCTGATATAAATAAAGCTATAGGCTGAGACATTAAGGTTCTTTATTAGGAGAATGCTAAGTATAAAAACCTTAAAGGGCATTTGCAGTAATTGAAGGAGGATTTACTTAGATACTAAGCCAGATACTAAGAGCTAGATAAATTAAATATCTAGATTAAGAAGGAGAACAAAAAACTCTTAGATATTAATATAGAAATAGGGGAGACAGTTGTAGGCCTCTAAGATCAGGTTTTAAACTTAGAAGCCAAGCTTAATAAACTTAGATATTAGCTATTATGTACTAATAATAACTAGGAAATAGCTGTATAAACGTAGGCTAATGTTAAGGATAAGAGTAATCTCTCTAGTATTAGTCCTCTAAAGGTGCAATTGCTAGAGTCTCTTCTATTACTATTCCTAAAAAGGAAGTACAGCGTACTTAAAGATAAAGATAAAGTTAAATCTAGGTAAGGATAGTAAAAGGCTTAGTAGTGCAAGTAGTTAATAACTACTAAATATTAGTATATTAGGTAGGATTTAGAGAGAACATATTTGGTGTATAGGTTATTAAATACTATTGTAATTTGCTTTTTATAATCTATTATTGTTTACTATAATTTAAAGTTAGTCTAAAGCCTAGCTGCTCTGACCTAAGGGTCTAGAACTAGTCCTACTACTTACCTATAGGCCTTATATAAGACTGAAACTAGACTACCTCCCTAGGCCAGCTTATAAGGAGATAGCTAGTACTCTTAATAAGTCTTTTCCTAGAACCTAACCTAGATATTACATTGAAATGAATTAAAAGATAGCTATAGTTCTAGGCCTTATTGCCCTTGCAAGTATATATACTATAATAGATATTCCTAAGCCTTATAACTATAAGAAAGGCTTAATAAATAGTCCTATAATATAATCTAGATTCCTGTATAAGAAAAATAAAGCTCTATTTACTAATAATTATATAGGTAGTATATAGTCTAGTAACTTACTTTAACCTCTTTATCTTACTACTACTACTACCTATAGTAGAGGGTAAGTTTCTTACTACCTTAGCTATACTAGTCTAATAATTTATAGGGCCTACTTTATTACTATAATATATGCTTTACCTAGCTCCTAGGATTTTAAAGATCCCTTAAACTAGTGGAATATATATACTATCCCTAGTAATTGTCCTACAACTACTATACTCAATCTTAATACTATAAATAATAATAGTAATAACTATCCCTCTAGAGTACAGTATTTATCTTCTAACTCTAGCTAGATAGATTATATACACTCCTATACTATACCTATACTAGATAAGTTAATAGATAGCCCTACAACTTTTATATAGGTCTAGCTTTCTTATCTTATAGATAAGATATATATAAATTATACTCCTATTACTATTATAGAAGTAAAGAATAATAGTAGGTTTAACTTACTACTAGATCTAAAGGGTTTAAGCTTTATAGGCCTTATTAGCAGTGGCCCTCTAAAACCTCCTGCTATAAATAATAGCAACAGTTCTCCTCCTAGCTAGATAATAGCAATTCCCACTATGCTAACAAAATCTTATCTTAATATTACTAATATAGCTATTTTAGAAGTAAGTAACGTAGTTGTTAATGTAAGTCACCCTTCTGTATACTAAGAAGGGGCTATACTATACTTATCCTTAGGATTCTTCTATATTAACTAGACTACTTTTAGTAAATATATACTTAGGTGTATAGTTCTAATATAGATGTTAGCAGGAACTTAGTATTTAGACAATGCAGTTACATTTACTTACCCTAGAAGTATTAGGCATTGCACTAATTAGGGATATAGAGACCTAGTTCTTGCTATATAAGCTAATTAGGATTATAGGTTATAGAAATACAAGTAGCTTTAGCGTAAACTCTAAATAATTATTTTAAGAAAATTTTGCTTTGAACTTAGTAAGCTAAGGTCTTAGTCTAGGAGTAGCACTGCCTCTATAGATATATAAGCTACTCTACACTACCCTATAGATAGGGTTCCTAGAAATAGGCCCCCCTAATACTTGTAAACCTCACAGTATTCTATATAGGATAAAAGGTATTATTTTCCCCTCTAGTTTACTATTATTGATATTAACAAACTTGTAAAATCTTAAGTTACTTATTTTTCCATCTCTTTACTATAACTTATTCTTGTTACTAGTTCCTACTTCTCCTTCTAGCTATACTACTTATAGATGCAGCCTAGATCTATATAATAAGAGTTGGATTTACAGGAAGTTATGTTTTTAATCTAATAATAATAACTATAGATATTAGGGACCTAGTTATCTTTAAGTTTTTCCTAACCAACTACTTAGTGGTTTGTGGTAAATATACAGGATCTAAGGCCTATAGAAGTAGTTAATGCAATCCTTATATACCCTATAAGTTAATCTATCCTAGGTAAACTAGGTTCTATTCTAAAAAATTCCTTATATAAGTAGTCTTAACTAATAGAGATGTATATACCCTATAGTCCTGCTTACTAGAGATAACTAATACTAATATAGGTCCCAACTTTTAATATTACTATTGGAGATAACTTTCCAATATAGTTCTATTATATAGCACTTAATTCATGCTATCTAAATAGAATAGTTGGTATAATTAATCCTGCTAAAGGCTAGTCTATTCATATATAAAAGTCTGCAGCAATTAACATAGATTATTAGCTTATTCTAGGCTAGCCTTAGCTAGTAGAAGGCTCTAGTCTAAGCTTGTAGCTAAACTCAACATCCTCCCTATCTAAGAATTCAAAGAGCTAAAAGGTATTAGGTAGTACTATTGCCAATATAGTTATTAGTATCTTACTAGTAATAGTGCTTACTACTACCTTAGTCTTCTTTATAAGGTAAGCTAGACAGAGAAATGCCCTAAAGAACCTAGAGGATTCCCTATCTTTAACTGAACGCGATGCTAAAGAACAAATAGTCCCTATCTCAATAGAATTTGAACCAGCTATGCCCTGCACCTAGAATAATCTTATTAGCCTAATCCCTCCTCTGCCTTAGTATAAAAAATCTATACTATAGAGCTTTTATAGATACCTACTTATAGAAAAGCTACTAGTAGCTCTACCTCTAAAAGGCTATCCTGTATTAAGGTTAGGAGGAGGCTAGAATACTATAAGTAAGTTTAAGGGGGAAGAGGAATATATTAATAGAGGCTTAAGATGAATATTCAAATTGTTATTTCTTAGATTTGCCTACTATTGTAATGTATATTTCATAGAGTTTTAGTTTAAAAATCTAATTTCTTATATGCAACCTGCAGGACTGTATTACTAACTCTACTTTTCTTTTCTAATGCCCTAAAATATCAACTAATCTTCTTTAGTAGTAATGTCTTTATAAGTAGTATTTAAGTGCTTTCTATAACGATTATAAAGCTTTAAGAGCTTATTCAAGTAATTTAAGAATTAAACACTAAAGCTTTTAATATTGTATAATAGTATTCTATATTATATTATTTTCAATTATAAGCCTCTCTATTATCTTAAGCTAGTATATTTGCTAAAACTCCTCTACCCTTTAAGTTAGTAAATCAAAAGTACCAGCCTCGATCACAGTTCATAGATCTGAGTCTAGAAGGTCTCTATTATAGTCTAAATTAGAATCTATGTTAAATGTTTTAATAAGTTTAATTTAAAGGATAAAGTAGTTCTATCCCAGCTTTTACAGTATTAACTGTAAGCTAGTAGTACCTAATTCTAGGCCCTTTCTATAAGACTAATTCTGGGCCCTCTTCGTAGTATATATCTATATCACTTGTCTAAATCCTCTTATAGTCTTTGTTGCAAATTTACAGTGAATATAATATTTATTATAATATTTCCTCTTTTCTTTGCCCTTAGCTTAAGCCTGCTACCTAAGTATATAGCTTGTACTAATATACTATCTAAAGCAACTCTTACTACTTTTAGACTATCTATTAAATAGATTTCTAAGACTAATAGTAGTAAGATAACTTTTTAGCTATCTTTAATAGTATTAATAAATAAATTGAATATTAGAATAATAATAAATGCTATAAGTGTTAGCCTAGCTTCTATACTGACTATGTTTAGAATAGTAATAGGATAGATTTTAATGTTAGGTAATAGACCAACTATTTTAATGAGTATAACAGCGCTAGAGGCTTACCTAGGCCTAACCTAGATTATAAATAGTTCTAGTACTATTAAAGCTATTATACAAATTTAGGTTAATAATTTTATTAGAATAGTAACTATATTCCTTATGTAGACTAGCTCTTCTGTAATACTATTTAGTATAGAGTCTATTACTACATCTATTACAATAACTACTACAGAAGAAAATTATTTGTATAGTATATTAGCAAGGGGAGTCCTAGCTATCCTAAGCTAGAGTAATAGTATATTAGGCGGCTTCGCCCCTTAATTAAGCTAGACTACTAGCTATAATATAACTAATAGCTCTTCTACTAATTTGCCCCCCCCTTAAATAGTATTTATAGTCCTTATAGATAACAGTATATTATATAGTTATATTAATATACCTAGGATACTTCTATTTTTTGTATTTAATATTGCTGTTCTTCTCCTCCTCTAGGAGGAGTACTATATAATACTAGATAGGCTAGTCCCTTAAGGGCTAGGGTGCAAGCCGTTTGTAATTAGACACTCCTCTATAGTTAATTTTAGACTATTCCTAAACCTAAGATTTGTTATTATAAGAAGGGGGGTATATTATTGCAACATCTAAGGATAGATTGCCCTTTGGCTTAAGAAGGATTTGTGATATAATACTTCTATATCCTAATTTTAGGATTTAGTAGTGCTATTGCCTAGCTGGACCTTGTACTATCTAATACTTACTTATAAGAGGCTTTAAGCAAGGCTACTAATAATAATATCTCCCTCTTTATTAATAATTAATCCTATACTATTAGCGGAACAGCTTGTATCTAATATCTAATATAATAGGTAGGTTATAGGGAAGAGGCTAATAAAGCATAGCTGAAGGTACAATTGGCCAATTAGAGAATAGTATAAAAAATGTGGAGGTAGCACTATTTAAGGTTAGGCCCCTATATTTTAAGGCTGTACGTTGTATCTACAGTATAATTAAGTATACCCTAGCCTATAAGAGGATTAGGAAGGTACTAAATAAGGCTGTGAAACAAACAAACTATAATCTAAATTTAGAGATATTCACTTCCCACCTCCTAGCAAAACTTGAAATATAGAGTTCTTGGTGATTTGTTCCCCTAATTAGCAATATATATTTGATTAGATAGCCTTACATAGCTGAATACTTAGATAAGTACTACTCTAATAGAGTTAGTAAAGAACTATAGCTTTACTAGTGTTTTATACTAACTAGGGTGGTATATTCTTATTATTAGGTGCCTTACACACTATATATAGCTAGATAACTATATTTATAACTAAGGCAAGACTAGATTAACTATAAAGTCACAAGATAAATCAGCTAATACTCTATATAAGTAAAGTAAACTATAAACTTTATAAGAAAAAACATCCCTTTTAATTTAAAACCTTTCTAAATACTCTACTATGGAAATTATACCTCTACTACAACTACCTTAATAAGAGAAAATATATAACACTTGTGTTATAATACCTAATATTGCTAAGATTTACAATACCTTTCTTAATAGTAATAATAGTTTAACTACTAATAAGGAAGCTGCAATTAAAGTCTAGAAGGCTATGCCTAATATTCTAAGGGTTGTAGAAGAGAATTGCTTATTCCTTTATTATTATATAAGGTATATACTTAGACACAGAATTAAGCAGTTTATTAATATTAGCTCCAGCTATATTACTAAGGACAATATCCATGAACTTGCTTAGGTAATTAAACTAGTAGTAAAGATTATATATATAGACTGAAACCTAATAGTAGTTAAGGAAGGAAGTAAGCTTCTTACTATAAATAGAATAGCTACTATTATCTGTGCTGATATTTGTAAGCCTAATAACATCTTTAAGTACCCTAATCTTAGTAGTTTAATTAACTTTACAGAGCCTATCAGAATCTTAATAATATATATTACCTGTTTCTTAATAGATACAGAGCTTACGTATATTATATTATGAATTCAATCTATAATATACAATAATAGCTATATTATATTAATATATAATATACTTGATAGTTATCTAATAGTACAGCTAATATTATAAAGCTTTAACGGAATGTTACCTAGTAGCCTTAATCCATTTTCAGTACCAATAGAATCCCTTAATAAAGAGGGGTAGCGCTAAAGATACGTTGTAGAGTTACTACTATAATAGAAAGCCTATTAATGATAAGACTATATAGGTTGAAATCCCTAAAACCTATGAGTCTTTAACTACTACTATTATAGCTCTTGCTTTACAAATAGTAAAGTGGCCTTTATTAATATAACAGAATTGGTCTCTATGATAGAACCCAAAGAGATTAATCCTTAACAGGCTTTAAGAGCTAATCTAGCCCCTAACTACTTATTTGAGTCTCTAGCTATAGTACCTATAGAGGTAGGTTATTAGGTAGAGATTATCTATAGATATATAAACCTTACTTAAGGACCTTGTAACTAAAATCTAGATACCTATTTCAATAAGTATCTTAAGGTTACCTACCTAGCTATAGAGGCTAAAATTAGTTATATTAGCTTCTAGGGGGGCTATAGGGATTTCTTAAAAACTATGTAATTACTAGATACTAACCTTTCAGGTATACTAGAAGTAGAGATTTCTAGGAAGATTGCTAGAGACTAGACACTAGGGGAAAACACTGCTAATAATAAGGACTTACTACATAATCTAATAATTCTTCTATTAATATAGGTATTTACCTATAAATTTGATTAAGATAGATATCTATAGAAGTTTAAGGCATAAATCTATATAAGAGGTGATCTCTAATAGTATAAGGGAGAAACCTACGCTACTACTCTAGTAGCTTGAGATTTCAGAGCTCTTATAGTAATTACTACCTATTTTAGATTGCTTGCCTTATAATATAATGCAATGAACGCGTTTTTAAAAGCTAAAATACTAAGATAAATATATTGCTATATACTAGATAGGTTTTAGAGTTAATATAGCAAGATCCTAGAGCTTAAGCGCACGCTCTATAGATAGAAGGAGGCACCTCTACTATAGTATAATAACCTTAAAGAGACCCTTACAGATCTAGGGATAAAACCTATACTAGGGAGCTCCTACCTTTTTACTAGTAAGGAGCTGATATTATTCTTCTATATAGATAATATTATAGTACTTATACACCTATAATATATTAAGTATAAAATCCAGTTTGAAAACAGGTTACTTACTAAATATAACCTTAGATTAATTAGAGAATTGAAGTAGTTTCTTAGTATAAGAGTTATCTAAGACCTACTAAATAAGCTTCTCTACCTAATCTAGGACTCCTATATTAAGAAACTTGGGGAGAAATACAACCTAATTAATCCTATAGGTAACTATCCAGATATACTACTAACTAGAGAACCCTAGAAATCTAATAATCCTCTAAATACTGCAAGGATCAAAGAATATAGAGAATTAGTAGGATTAATAGGATATCTAGCTACGTAATTAAGACCTAATATTATAAAAACCTACTTAGTTTTAGCTACCTATCTTACAAATCTAAGTGTATACTATATTAAGGCAGTAAAACACTGTATATAATACCTATTAGGTACTAAATCTTTAGCCCTCTGTATAGATAGAAACAAGAGAAATTTATAAGAAGTATTAATCAAACTAATAATTAAAGGTTAACTAGATCTAGATCTAGATCTAGCTTTTTATAGGGCCTTAGATACAGCATTTATAGATAAGCCTAATACTAGAAGAAGCTCTTAGGGATATATATTCAAGCTATTTAGTCTTATAATAGATTAGAAGGCTAATATCCAGAAGATAGTTACTAAATTGACTACTGAGGCAGAGCTCCTATCTCTATCCCTAGCTAGCACTAAGATATAATCCTAGAGCCTTTTATTCAATTATATTAGATATAATACAGATATTATACCTATACTATAGTGTAATAATTAGTAGACTATCTATATTACTACAAAAGTATTAGAAAAGCTCTATACTAAGCTTAAGTATATAGATATCCATTAGTTATAGATATAACAGGAGGTAATCAATAGTAGATTATTAATCTGTAAGCAATATCACATAATATATCACGTGATCTATCACTATATATACCTAGCTCAGATCTCATTAAGATTATCAGAACTCCACTTCTACATATCCTCAATACACCTGTTTACCTCCACTCGTGATACACCCTCATTCTGCTTACAGTTATAAGCCCGGCCTAATCCGCCTTCATATCTACCAATTATCTATCCTTCTATCAATCTATCCTACGATCAATCAATCAATTAACCTCATCGCCTTCACCTCATCAACCTTATTGTCACTATGCTGAAGGCTACTGATTCAACTGTTATCCTTCAGGGCCAAAATGACTGGGAGCTCTGGTTCTTTGTTGTTCAAAGGCTTGCTAAGGCAGCCAACGTGTAGGAGTATATCAACCCTAATCAAGCTAATACCCCACTACAGAAGCCTGAGAAGCCTACTCGTCCATCAGCCAACGCAGATGGATTGTCTCAACCTACTACAGCCGAATTCGATCGATTCAATTGAGATATCAATATCTATTATTAGGAGATCAAGGAGTACCACCGGCTGTTAGATAAGCTTAGTCAGATTGAAGCTTATGTTATAAAGACTATCCATCAGGACCTGCTCTATTAGATCAAGAATAAATTAACGATCTACGATCAGATCAAGCTGCTTAAGGATCTCTACTTACCACTAAAGGCTGATCAAGAGTATTATATCCAGAAGGCGTACGAATCAGCCAAGGTCTTCCACGCTAAACAATCAAATATTGAAGACTGGTGCAATGAGTTCCTCTCAGCCTATACCAATGCTAAAGAGATTAACCTAGCTAATATACAGGGCTATTATCCTTACAGAGATCTACTCAGAGTGATTAGGCAGATCAATTTAGGTATCTTAGGAACCCTCTCTCTTCAGGTATATGATGCTGAGGAGGCTGAGGATCAACTATCCAATTAACTATTAGCTAATTAACCATTGACTCAGCAATTGGCTCAGCTATCAATTAAGCTATCAATAATAATTAGTAAGTTCCTACAGCACTACAGATCTATATATATAAGGAAGCTGAATATCTAGGGAGGAACCTTTGCAGCTATACTAAATCAAGAAAAATCTCTATACACCAAAAAGAGAGGTAGAGGAGGTAGGAAGCTAGAGAAGCCCTGCCTCTGTAGAGACCTTTACTTCTAGGGATAGTGCCTATATATAGATAGAGGCAACCAACCACTAAGAGGATTTATTAAAGACCCTGAAAAAGCTAAGAAGGTCTTAGATTATAAGGCTAAGGATAAGCAAGGTATCTTTAACAAGGTTTAGGAGAAGAATTGACGCTATAAAAAGCTAAGAAACTAGGATTAACCCTCTAACCCTGCTTATAGATTAAATACTAATTTATCTAATATAATCCAGATTGATGCAGGTGATTAGATTAATTAATTAACTTATAAGGCCTACGTAATCTTCCTATTAGCCTTTAATAATCAACTGCCTTAGCCTTAATACCCGCTTCTCCATTCCTGGGTACTTAATCCAGCTACTAATATCTATATCTATAATAACCTATTAGAGTTTAGATAGTAATCTCTAGCCTTACCTAATAATATTATTCTAGTAGGTGGATTAGAAGTCTCTATCTCAGCCTAGGGAGAAGTTAATATACCTCTATTAACTCCAATAGGTATTAAGACAATAATCTTGAAGTATGTAGCTCTTATCCCATCCTTCTTTACAAGCCTAGTATCACTCTTACACCTATCCTTATTAGATATCCACTTTAATTTAGGTAGTAATATACTCTATTAATTAATAGATTAATTAACCTAATTAGATATTGTGAACCTTATATGGCTAGGAGGTTACTAGCTTGTCTTACATTGGATGGAATCACCTTAGCTAATTATGGAGTTGTTGGTATACTACTTAGCTAATGTAGCTAATTAGCGTAGGCTATAGTACTCAGCTTAGCTGTAGCTACCTTAATTGCTTACTAAGCCTTAGCTCTATGTCCTTATAGGCTATCTAGGTAGTAAGGTAATTAATTGTCTATTAGCTAATGTTATTGGGATTACTCTACTAATAGGCTAAGTACTAGCTACTATTAACTGTAAGAGCTGTATATATATTAAGGCTTATTAGATTATCTTACAAAGATTGGGCTATAAGGTAGGAGCCTCTTGTCTATTTAAGATAGTGGTGATTGATATTATCAAACTAGATGCTATAGGATACAATAGCGACAAATACGTATTTCATGGATTTGATTTCTATATAAAGATCAACTCTATGTATATGATTAGAAGCTGTGATAAGGCTACCCTACTTAAGGTCCTCAGATAGCTTAATTGATTGATTAAGCGAGAATTCAACACTATGGTGACCTTTATAATAGCTGATGATAAGTGAGGATACGGCCTTAATGATGATTTGGCTTAAGCCTACTGCCTTGAACAAGGTATTAAATTCTAGATTAGAGTACCTTATGTAGTGCAATAGAACGGCTCTGCTGAGTGATTAGGGAAGAACCTAATTAATTAATCTAGATTAATGAAGGATACGTTAGGTCTACCTATCTCCCTATTACTAGAGATCTATATTGCTGTAGGCTATCTACTTAACTATATGCCTATATGCTTAATTAACTAGAGGACTCTATTTTAGATAGCCTATAATAAGAAGCCTTTAATTAACCACCTGAGGATATATAGCTGTAGAGCCTATGCGCTCTGTATATAAATACCTAGAGGTAATAAGCTATTACTAAGGGCCCTAATCGGCTACCTTGTTGGATATGATTTAACTAATATCTACTATATATGGATACTAAAGGCTAAATTAAAAGCTTACTAAGGTAAGGTTATTAGAATTTGAGATGTTACCTTTAAGGAGAATCTTTTCTATTAAGATTAAGATGATTCAGATCAACTCCTGTAGGGATTAGAGCTTAACAAGATTATTAATACCTATAATATACTAGACCTTATTAGTATTGAGGACTTATTAGATAAGGAAGCTAATTAACCTATTAATCAACCTAATTAATCTGATTAGCTTGATCGTGATACAACATCAAATCAAAATAAATCTAATTACGTGTTGATGCTTCCTACTCTGGATCCATCCGATCATCTATCCGATTATCCATCCAATTATCTATCCGATCATCCATCTAATCATCCATCCAATCATCTATCTAATTATCAATCTGATTATTAATCTAATCCTTAAGGATCAAGAAAACGCAAGAGATGAGAATTAAATACTGTATAAAATTGAGAGCTTATTAATACCAACCTACAGTAAGCTTATATCCTCCCTAAGGGAATAATTAGATCTAGGAAACCACTAAAGAAGAGTAGCTTCTTTATTAACAAGTACTGGTTAACCTTTGTATCAGCTTTAATCAAGGTACCTAAAACATACTTTTATTAATCTGATCTACCTCTAGAGCCTTAGCTCTATCAAGAAGTGATAAAGCTACCTACTCTATATAAGCAAGGCTTCCTTACAGCTATGTATTACAAGCTATTAATAATTAAGCGCAAAGGAACCTATTGCTGGATTACATGGAAAGACTTTGATTTATAGATTAACAAGGTCCTTCTACTTAAATAGGTGTTTAAATACAAGTTTGATAGCAATGGATATCTCTAGAAATATAAGGCTCGAATTTGTGTATAAGGTGATCTCTAATCAACTACTAAGGATACCTACGCGGCTACTCTAGCAATTCAAATATTTAGAGCCTTAATGGCTATCACTGCCTACTTCAATATAGAGATCTAATACTACAACGTAATTAACGCCTTTACCAATGCTCTACTCACTAGCCCTATATACTGCTATCCACTAGAAGGATTTACTAACCCTTATTATCTCTAGGAGCTCCACTAAGCCCTATACAGCCTAAAGACCTTACTATTACTCTAGTATAAAGAGCTTATAAAGACTCTCACAGAGCTAGGCCTTCACGAAGTCAAGGAGGCTCCTTGCCTATGGAGGAACAACAAGCTACTAGTCTTCTTCTACGTTGATGATATAGTAATCCTAGCTAAGCTAGCTCATATAGCTAATCTAGAAGAATTCAAGCACAAGCTCCTACATCGATATAAGATTAGATTACTAGGAGACCTTAACACCTTCTATAGTATTCAGATCCACTGTAATCAATTAATTGGAACAATATAGCTATCTTAGTAAGTATATATTGATAAGATTGCTATTAAATATCAATCACCCAGGCCCTTTAGCTGACCTCCTGCTACACCACTTCCGCTTGAAGAGCTGCTTCCATCTGATCAAGCTACAGATGATAACAATATCTATTAATACGCTCAGCTTGTTGGATCAATCAGCTATATTACTATAGCTACGAGACCTAACGTTGCAAAAGCTCACTTAAAGCTAGCTGAATTCCTTACCAATCCTACTTAGCAGTATATCAACGCTGCCTATTAAGTAATCGAATACCTTAAGTAATTAAGAGATTAATCAATCTGCTATAACGCATTGATATCCACCAACTCAGCCTATATAGTTGATTAAGAACAACCTGATTTCTATAGAGCTTCTAACATATCCTATACTAATTATAAAGCTATATGTAAAAGCTCTCAGGGGTATATCTTCTTCCTATTTGGAGGCCCTATAGACTGGAAGGCTACACTACAGCGTTGTGTTACTAAATCAACTACTAAAGCAGAGCTGATTACCGCCTTATCAGCCGGCACTAAGCTTATCTAGTGGTGGAGACTCTTTAAGGAGATTAAATTCGATCCAGGTAATGAATAGATACTATACTGTGACAATTAATAAATAATCAGATTAGTTACTGCAGCAACACCTTATCTTAAGACTTCACTACGTTACGTAGATATCTATTATTACTGGCTCTGACAAGGAGTTCAAAACAATCAAATCAGCCTATTATATATATAAATAATTAGCTAGCTAGCTGATAGCCTTACAAAGCTCCTGCCTCATTAGTAATATAAGAAGTAGCTATTACTACTATACTTCAATTAATTTCCGCTTAATCCTTCTAAGCAATCAATCTTATTAAGCTAAGCTTAATCAACCTTATCTTACTAAGTAATCTCTGCTTAACCTTCAGAGCTATCAGCTCAACCAATATCTATTATAATTAGACGCTCTTTCTCTACCTTTTATCCCATGTGGTTTTAGAGAGTTTTATTGAGGCTAATATTACTGAAGCATTCAGATCCTACAAATACGCTCTGGGAGACGTCCTACTACTAGGGATACCTAGGAGTATAGAGCTAAGGATTACCTACACTGCGATGGCAGATAATTACTACCTAGTACTGCTCTACTATAGGCCTACAACTAAAGTAGATTACTACTACTATAGTAGGACGTCTTACAGCAGCCCTGACCTAGATATATTAGGGGGTAGCCTATGATTAACAACTCAGCTTTAAACTTATTGAATTTGTTTAAACCTGGGGGGGTGTGTAAGCAATATCATATAATATATCACGTGATCTATCACTATATATACCTAGCTCAGATCTTATCGAGATTATTAGAACTCCACTTCTATATATCCTCAATACACCTGTTTACCTCTACTTGTAATACACCCTTATTCTGCTTATATAATTAAATAGTACCCTATAGCGCTGATGCCTATAGATAGGCTTACTAAGATCCTCCTATAATAGAAATATAAGGAGTTTCTTATATAGCTAGGTCTGAAGGATATTTACCACCTTCTCTAACATGGTTAATAATCCTAAGATAATGCTACCTAGTGACTAGGTGCAGTGGAGGCATAGCCACCTATCTATACCCTTATATAACTGCTACTACCTTATTTAGTATTATAATAGGTCTGTGCAAACTGCGTAATCTAATTATAATTAACTAACCTTACTTAATGCTAATGCCTTCTTTACCTACCTTTCTTCCCTTACCTTCTATATATCTTATGCGTAGTAAGGTTACTAATAGGTTACATTAGTAGAAGGAAAGATGGACTTAGATAATGGTACAAAGCCTGATAATCCCGAATATTAGAAGTATTAGAAATATTAATAGTTTAATAGGCTTTGAGATAGATTTAAGGATGACGGATTATAGAAGATATGTTTTAAAGAGGAATTAAGTAATTAATTTAGTAAGTTATTAAAGATTTGATTTAATATGTATAAACCTTTCAAGAACAGGAACAGGTGGAGAAGGCGATGTTTATCTATACTTAGAATGAAAAGTTACACAAGCAAATCACTTCAATTGAATAATGTAATCCTAAACTCTAATTGCTATTTAGTCAAATGTATAATATACTGGAGCTAATCAGCGCTGCACTCCTTACCTTTATAAACAATAACATTAAGGTAGAGAAGATTCTATTGCTTACCTAGGGATTATGGGTAGACTCGTAGGGTTACCTACCTAGATTCTTCTAAGTTACAGTTAGAAGCGTAAAAGGGTTGTGCTAAGTTAGAGGCAGATAGGTACCTAGCGGAACTGAGCACTTGAGGCGTAGATGTAGTGATAGTAGAGTAGTAACCTGCTGCGCGCAATAAGTTTAAATAATTAACTAATTAACTTAACTTAATTAGTTAGTTAGTTACTTCTCCTCTTCTTGCTCTCCCTTAGAACTATCTCGGCCGCCTATATTGTCACGTTGAGGAGTTGGATCTGTGAGAGACGGGTGGGCCGGCATTAGTGGGCTACAATCTCCTGGTCCCTTCCTCTTATATACCTATTGGCGTGGATTTCCCTATTGCCACTTCTGGAATCTTGATGGCCTCTTGGGTCTTATTATCTTAGGCTCCACCACTAAGATGGTAAGCCCTGAGGAGGAAGGAGATGTCTGCCGCTTCAGGTGGAGCGTCGTTCTGGAGGGTTGCTGGCTTCTTTGACTGCGGCTTCATGGTTGCTTGAGATTCTTGCTGGTTCTGGATTCCGTAGCACGCTTTGCAGTACGGCCCCTCTTGGTAGGACAACAGAGCTGCCCTGTCCCAGAGCCTTAGGAGTTGAGGCACCCGAACCCAGAGTCGTTGTGGACTCAGTCGAGTTGACGATGTACCCAGCATTCGCGATGAGAGACAAACCGATAGACGCTGCTGTCGTTTCAGCCAGTGTCTGCAATTCTCAAGAACTACCAGTCAGTCCCTCTGTCGATCCTCCACCGTTGCCCCCCAGGCCTAAGAAACGCCATAGGCGACACCACCCAGGGCGGTTCGAGCGCGATCTTGGATGTAGTCACAGACAGGGTCACCTAATCGAACCCCTAGAGGTCTTATCATACAACGAGATCCAAAAACATCTTGAAGATTGCATGGAGGAAGAGGGTGGATTTGACTTCGCCCTAGAAAGCATTTGCAGGGTTCGATAACTGTACATCAACTACACCTCCTAGTTCCTTCCAACCTCAGGTATCAACGATTTCGGCAGCCATTTTATCGGGGTCGTCTCCAACGCGTAGACGACGTGTTCCGTTTAGGCTTGCGATAAAGATCCGCCTTCTCTCTGCCTCTATCAGGGCCGAGAATTGTTCGTGTGGTTTAGAGGCTTCCGCATCCTGCCCTAGCTGTATTCGCCGCTCCTGACGGAGTCGTTGTTCCTCGCTGGGAGGATTGGGACTCGCAGATCGGGTCGTCGTTCCTGATGCATTCGATGTATACGGCGGTGGAGAATGACTAAACTGCTGTCTTTCGTGTTCAAGTCGCAGCGGATCCCCCTCCAATCCTACCAGAGCTCTTTGGGCCCGGGTCAGCCCATCTCCGCGAAGAGTATCGAAAAAGCCAGCCATGTATGGGGATAATCTAGCAGTAGACGCAGTGATGTTGAAGGAAGGATGAAGGAAGAAATGCAAACGTCGACGGAAGTTTCGATGAAAATGGCTTGGCGCAAAGCTGAGGTGGATATTGCCTGATTTATTTTGGCGCCCCTTGGTATCGTGGGATCCAGGCACCTACTGTTGGCAGAGATACATCCAATAGAGTTGAATCCCATGATCACGTGTGGCAGCCTATAGCAGCCTAGTAGGCATCCAGATAGCCAGCTTCTACAATCAAGCCTGCTGCCACATTCCAACTAATAGCAGTCACCATAGTCCGCTTGACACGTGCGCCTCTATAGCGTTGCACGTCGTCCTTACTAACATAGACTTTTACGGAGTTTTAGCATGCTCTTCCAGATCTCTCAAGCCTAAAGCAAAACAAAGGAGGACAATCACGTCAGGGGTTGATCTTTCGATTTCAGCGGATACCCGAGACTCTTAATGTGTGCATCTGTCAATGAAAGGTCGATCGGCGGATAATACCAGTGGATGTGCTCATATTAGTCGTAGAGTCTCTAGAAGGTTTGTGAATTGAGCATTTTCAGTAAAAAGCTGGCACAGAGTATGAAGCCAGCTTTCCGTAGCAACCGGGTGGATGTGCGCCGCACGACGGCTTGTTTCTCCAAATGAAGCTCTCTTCGGCGCCACTCGTTATCTTGCGACATATTATTGGTTTTCCATCTAGTGTCAGATTCTGCACTTTCGCACCAAGGCGACCAATGGCGTCTTGGGGGTTGGGCTTGTTTGATAAACGTCCGTCTGATGAAGCTGATACCACCACATCGGAACGTGTTTGTTGACTGAATGCTTGTTCCTTGGGGGCCAGTTCCTCGTCTACATAGGCTACACGACAGGCGGGCCATCACTCTCCGCGGTTTAAGTGTCCTGGCATCCTTTCGATCCTGAGACGGAAAGCCCAGCACATCCCGCAATGGACTCCCGGTTTATTGTCCCCATCCTCGGCCTTGAGACACCCGACACGAACGCAGCCGAGATATCTATCAAATACCCTCGAAAAGCTACTACTGTTGAGACTCCGGACACGTACACATACGAGAATCAGATCCCACAATACGGTCCAAATTCTTTGCTTTTTAAGAATTCCTACACAGACGCAGCCAACATTTCGGTCGAATATACTCAACAGGCAATTGCTTTCGCGACTCCCGACACGTACACAGCCAGATCTTTGGCCCCAAAACTCGCCCCAAATGCTTCGATTGTTGAGGCTCCCGACACGGACGCAGCGTCCATTCCGACCGAGGTCGATCTAATTGCTCAGATTCCTATTGGCAATCTTGGCCGTGTTATGAAACTTGCTCTACCAGAAAATGCCATGATTTCCAAAGAGGCCAAGGAGTGCATGCAAGAATGTGTTGGCGAGTTTATCTCGTTCATCACGAGCGAAGGTCAGAGACAAATCCCGCGCGGTCCCTTGATAGCGAGCAAGACAGTTTGTGAAGCTCGGGAGATCTAATATATTTCACAGCTGCTGAGAAATGCCGCGAAGAAAAGAGGAAAACGACCAGCGGCGCAGATATTCTTCATGCTATGGGCAGTCTCGGATTCGAAAACTACGTCGCAGTATTGAAGCCACTCCTCCCGAAGTGGCAAGCGGTAAGTCTAGGAACCTTCGAGATCTCTCTTAAGGATCAAGTCTCTGACCGCAATTTCATCCTAGCTAGCAAGACATCATGACGCTGGACCAGCGGTCCCGAAGAACTATGAGTAGGCAGGAGGCATGTGAATTGAGGATTGAGTTGATTATTCTACGTAGTGAATGCAGGACTATTTGTACTCCCTCAAGCCAGTGAATTGCCAGAACCAACTACTACAGAATTGGTAGGAGATTGTTCAGTACCTGCACTTGTCAACCAGCCATCCACCGCACCATGGTTAGACGCTAACAGAAAAGTGAAAGGAAAGGCTTAGTGGAGTATTACTCATTCTTAATAAGAGAAATTGATTCTTCCAAATTGGAGCCAGAGGAAGACTTTGTGCTCGTAAAGTTGCCTGAGAATGTATAACACATTCCTTCGGGAAGGTTCTTCTGGACGGCACCCAGAATTTGGCGATGCCACAACCGAAGACATTGGGGGAAGGCTGCAGCTGGTATCATGCGATGGCCGTCCAGCCGACATCTCCCGTGTATATTTGATCTCTATCTCATCGATGCTCTGTAAGACTTTTTGACGAGTGTCCGCATTGAACACATCTGAATCGAATGGCCGTTCCGCGAAAAGATTAAGAGCAAGGTCGCGATCGTTCGCAAGGGCCTGAGCCAACCCTGGCCAGTCGCATCGACCGATCAAGTGCTGAATGCTGCGAGTGCAGAGCGTAGTTGTGTTCGACATGGGATCGTTCAATGGCTACCGCGCCCTGCACCTCCTGAGATTCATGCAACGATAACTGTTATGAGCTGGCGTTCATTCACTCTGAGTCACGGACCGCAAATCTCTGGACGACGGAGAACTACATTTGGCACAGATCATTGGTTGAGCTTATATGATGTGAAGTAGCAAGTCCCCCTTATGCGGATGCCAGCTCATCAGCCAGAACCTGTGACTCTGCGCGTTTCCCCGACAGCAGCTAGGTCTGGAATACTCTAGTCCAATCAATCTGCCTGTTATTGTCGTGAGCGCGAAAGGCTTCCAAATGTAGAAGGCGCGAAGCCGCGATGCGTCATCTAATAATAAGCCTTTGCTCAAGACTGCCCGAGGCCTCCTCCTTATCACCCACGACATTCTCCCACCCTGCTGAGCCTTGCATCTTCTGCCTCACCAAATCGAGCTCGCTGTTAAAGCCAGCTATGTACTCATTTAAAGCAGCGCCCATCAACTTTATGTTTGCACCAGAGCCTTACAACTTATTCCAAACTCCATCCACCGTGCTAAACACCACAAATTTAACACCGGCGCTCTCTAAGGAAGCTTCTATGCCTAGTTTTAATGCAGAACTTACGCAACTCGGTCAAAACTTAACCGAAAACGCTGGGAATTGGTGTCACTGGTGCAGATTACAGTTCAAGGCAGAGGAATTGGAAGAGCACAAGGTTAAGGCGCACAATGTTTGCACTCGATGCCAGCGTGCCTTCAGCCGGCGCCCCGCCTTGATCAGACACAAAGAAACTGTCCATGGAACCCGCAAAGGATTTGGATGCGATGTGTGCAATCATCGTTTCAAACGAAAAGATGCGCTCATTCGCCACAAGGTATTTGCCCTCGCTCTACATCGGCTGAAGCTTTGCTAATTATTTGTAGCGACTGCGTCACCATATCGAGACTGGTGGGATGCAAAGCTGAGCCGTTGATTATCGAAGGAGGCAATGGTACCATCGTGCTGTCGAGGTGGAACAAAGTCGTTGGTAGCAGACTGAGAGAAGAAGCTGGTTGAGGAGGATGAGCAATGTAGAAAATTGAAAAGTGATGAAGCCAACACTTACCCTGTTGTTTATCAGTGAAGCCACGACTCTCAAAGGCTAGCTGTATCCTTAACATTAGAACAGCTTCCACGTAGAAGTGCGATAGACGCGATATAGGAAGGGAGGAGGGTTGTAGAAATAGAACTGCTGGTATTCCTCGTATTTGGTTTCCACGATTGGCTTCTACCTGCCCAGGTCGTCGTCGCTGTGTCTCCCAGCCATTGCTGCTACCCATACACAACTCGGCCCTCTCTAACCTAACACTGTTCCCCCTCATTCATGCACTCGCCTATCCATTTAGATATCTTAGAGAGTAGCATGCAGATAGCTAGGGAGATGCAACGTAAAATAAAAAAGCAAATAAAAGCGAAGAAGACCACGACAATAGAGCAAGATAGACCTCTTATTAACTTCAAGCTGTGTCCTCGTCCTAATGCGCGGCTCCTATAGCTGTGACAAAGTTGCAGGGCCATTATGTATTCCTGTTCTACAGGGCAGCGACGATAATGGCTTATTGTTGGGTCGGTTTTCTGTGATTGAGTGACTTGGCCCTCCGCCGCAACGAAGTCATATTGTCGGTCGCTCAAACAACTGTCCAATAAGTACATTCCATCTTTTTTATTAGTTTTCTGATCCAGAGAGTATTGGATATACTCTTACATAGAAAATCGAGGTTGACTTCTGCGAACAGCCACTCCACACAGCGCTGCAAAGTAGTAGGCATTGCAATGAGAATGAGCGAGCAACAAACAAGCAGTGTAAGTGGAGGGATAGGAGTACCACAAGGTTCCGTCAAGGTAGAGAGTCAGCGAGATCTCTTTGATGTAAAAGGAGATGAATGTAGGAAGGGACTGCTCTTTTTATGATATCGCGAACCGATCTTTCCACTGCTCCTGGGTCTGCCGCACGAGGGAAAGGGGGTGCAGTAATGCATGAATGCATGAATGCGATTGGAACGGGATAGCCTCAAGAAGCAGGTGGGCCAGCAGTGTCTGGGATCTGAGGGTCATGGAAGAGTCCGTAGGGTAGAAAGGAGCGGTGTGAGGTGTCGGAGAGCGTGTACCTGATGCAGCTACCAAGGGCGCAAGTGGGAAGGGGTTGTTTGAAGTTCACCAATCGTGTTTCTCCGATACGCTGAGAGGTTCAGCGCGGCGCAAGACCTTGCAATCGAGAACGGGCCGCTCGACCAGTTCAAGCAAGCGCTCGAAACTCTACAGACAAAGATGACAGGCGGAGGAGGTCGGCTGAAGAAAGTCAGTGAGGCATTGATATGGAACTTTAAGAAAGGAGAGGTCGACGACATGTTTGCTCGCATGGAACGACTGAAGACGCTAGTAGAGATCGCGTTATAGATGGATGACTTGTGAGTTTCTGTACTAGAGAGCAATACACAGCAACTAAGCTTTTACGCACAAGCAAACTCTCCCAAGCTATCAAAGATGACACCGACTCTATTCGCATGTACGTATCGGCTATCGAGTCTACCGTCGACAAAATCCAGCACGGGCAAATCACTGTAAGTCAACGCGCTCTTCTGAAATGGGGGAAGGACCATCCCGGCGGGCAGCACCGAAATTGGCCCTGGACTTTGCTCCGTTCCCATTAAACTCGAGCTACGGCACAATTTCGTTGGACTATGATTGTGACATTCGCATCGTATCTACGGAATATTCTTCTCAAAAGTCCTGAAACGTAGACGTGATCGCACCAACGAAAGCTTCTTAAAATGTGCTCAAAGCTTGTTGAGGAAAAGCAACAATTTAGTTTCGTACAACGCCGAGGTCTATGTTTTGATTCAGCGAAATGGGAAAATCTGGGAATACAAGTCGGTCGATTGCAAGTGTTGGCCGCTCACATCTAGTGTTATCGTAAGTGACTTGTTGATGATGGAACCTTCCATATTAATAAGTCTTTCAGGAGAACAGCTATCCTCTACCAGTCAAGACAACACCCCAAGATTATATCGAGAGACCTAAGCTGAAGCACGAAGAGGAAAATAACTAGTGTCTTCAAGTGTTGCCTAAGTAAGTAGGAGGTGTGCTGGAGACAATGTGTATTGTAACGGTAATTATCTACTCCGCTGATGCCACTGATCTCGACAGCTCTCCCTCCTCTGCCCACGTAATAGTTCCGTCGGTATTAATATGAAACCATCGTAAAACCGTCGTATCCCATTTGTAACAAGACTCACCTTCTCCACTCTGTCTTTGCATGCTGTTGGATCTGCTGCTGTTCCTACTTGACGATGAGGATTTGTGCTTCTTGCCACCAGTACCCCTCGAACCATCAGTGGATGGCGGGCGAGACTTTGCAATTTGAGAAGTTCTCTTCCTGCTCTCCTCCAGAAGTATATCCAAGGAGTCGCGAATTTCTTTCAATCGCCTCTCCTTGCCCCATTCAACAATGTTCCGGACGTACTTGCGAAATTCCAGGTAGTGCTCAGGCTCCTGAAGTAAGAAACTCTTAATTTGCCGCATGTAATGCTCCAGTTCATTATGCTTCCAGGAAATGTAGAGCCGTGCCTCTGTACCGTTCATAGCGATACTAAATGCAGCACTGTCAATGGGTTGAACCTTGTCGCTCTTACATTGCCTCAGCTGGTGGTTAAGGCGCTCGGCAATGTTGACACAGGAGGCAGAGGCTCCAAGACATTGATTTGTTGCCACCCACATACTCCCAGTTCCGGCAGGACCGTCACCCTTGAACTCGATAGCGAAGAAAGGGTATAACAAGCCTTGGTTGTTGGCTGTTCCATTCTCATTCCCCATAGAAATAAGCTGTATTTGTTGGTCGGGGAAGGCTCCAAGACGATTGTATCCATAAAGCATATCGGGTACCGGGTTGCTGACTTTGAACTTGGATCCCGTACTTGGCACAGTGTGTTTGCTCATTGGTTGTCTATCGGCACGGTCCAGAGTACCTGACGATCCGGGATTAGGGAAAATTGTGCCCTTGAAGTAGTCCTCAACCTTGGATTCTCCAGCACCCATAGAGAGATTATATAGATCGGTGTCTTGCCAGACTTCATCCGATGATGGACCTGGGGAATTACGGTCCTGTCGGACATGGTCAACAAGGCTGGCAATGTGTTCCGGGACTGGGTCGTAACGACGACGCATATGTATGCCGTTCGCAGCTAAATTCTGCTCTCGGTAAAACGGATCCTCAACAAGGCTCCTTCCAGATGATCGGCCTGAACCAGTAATGTCAGATGGCACGACCGATGCTGCGTCTGCATCTGCCCGATATGAACGAGATCCGGTGGAAGCAGGCGTTGGTGGCATCATATATCCATCAGCATCTCGCGTGTGACTCATTTCCGGCGCTGATCTCGTCAGAGTCCTCGGAACAGGGTCGCTATGTGGATGGTAAAGATGACTATCTGAATGACAGCTTTTCCAATAGCCTGGTCCGACAGATTCGAGCCACTCGGAAATAAAAGTGTGTGTAGATTCAGCTGGAGGGTCGGGGCTAGGATTGGGGCCGACGGAATGGACGGGATCGACGAATTCTTTGAGGAACGAGGCGTATAAGAACCTAGGAGGTTCAGGCTTGGGTTGTTGTAAACTCGTCTAGACAATGTCCTCAATTAGTGGCTAGCTTGCGTGAGAGAATGTTGCCATACCTTAGCCGCCTGTTCTACCTTCCCATCCTCAGCTGTAGGTTGCGCGTCTGTCCGACTCAATCGAGCTCTCTTCAGGGGTTGTGGATCGATTTCCGGAGTCGCGTTGAGACGCCTTTTCGTGGACTGCAGGCCTCGAGTGAGATCTCTGTTCGCTGGAGGTTGCTCTCTGGGACTCGGCAAGAGTTCAACGCCTGAGTATGAGTTAACATGGCTTCCCGCTTTCTATAGACAAGGTCGTTATCTAGATGCGTACCTGCACAAGTTCTTGTAACACCGTCTGGCAGCTTCTTTTGTAAGGGTTTGGACAATCTCTCAGAAGAGGGGAGAGGGCGCACCTTGGAAACTCCGCCGTTCATAGCGAGAAACGCGATAGTGGGTGAGAGAAGGTCCTTATGTCTGCACTCAGGGCTGGTCAACAGAAAGGCCTGCCGAGAGCCGCCGCAAGGAGGTTGGTTTCGTCGCAGAGTTGGTCAGTGATGCGTTCTCTCGAATCGGTGCGACGAAAATCCGGGGCTTTACACAGTAAGCAGCAAGTTGTGGGGGCGGGTCGGAACGATTGGCTTTCGATGGATGTTGGTTCGATGACTCATCTGATCAGGCTAAAATCGGCCCGCTTTTAACACAATAAGAATACATCTGCACCCTGTAGGTGGACTGTATCGAGCAGGCTGAAACCCTTTTCGGTGGCATAGTTGGCTTGCCCCTTGTCGTGCTCAGCATCATTTGCTCTTGCATTCAGCATCGATTGCGGCGCGTACGAGAGTAGCATGCGCTATGTTCAGTGCGGACGAGCGGGGCTGCTTAAGGTTTGAAACATGAGTTGGCACTGCATTTCATCCTTCTTTCATCCTTCACCGGTTGCCCGAATCAGACTCGACGAGGGTGGCGAAGGCGATGCTGAGGGCGGCTCGCTGCGAGATCGCCAAGCGCCTACTGCCATCGTTATCAAAGTAACAGGATCCATTAGATCGGTAACGTACTTTACAAGCGAGTCGGGAATATAAGCGAGTCGGGAACTTCTCAACTTTTCGCGACGCGTTAACTATCAACTACAATGCCTCCACCAACACCTATTCAACTGCCCTGCGATGAAGCAGATATCCTTCTAGCTATCTCAGCTATCAATCAGCAGCAAGTAAAGAACACGCATCAAGCTGCAATCTCATTTAGTGTTCCAGATAGCACGCTGCGCAACCGACGCGCTGGAAAGCCTTCACGACGCGACTGTAGGCCTAATTCAAAAAAGCTCTCAGAGCTAGAGGAGGAGGTTATTGTTGGATATATACTTGACCTAGATTTGCGAGGATTTCTGCCTACTCTAGATACTGTACGCAATATAGCAGATAAGCTGCTTACTGAGCGTGGCGCTGGCAAGGTTGGCAAGCAGTAGCCTAGGAACTTTGTCAACCAAATAGAAAAGCTCACAACGCAATTTAACTGACTATACAATTACTAGTAAGCTCTCTATAAGGATCCTAAGACTATAAAGGCCTAGTTTAAGCTTGTACAACATACTAAGGCGGAGTATAGTATCTGTAATAAGGATACCTACAATTTTAATAAGGCTAGCTTTATAATAGGCAAGATATTGTCTCAGCTTATTATTACTGGCTTAGAGAGACGTAGTTAGCCAAGGACTATATAGCTAGGTAATCGTAAGTAGGTCAGCGTAATCTAGGGAATTAACGCTGCTAGGTGGCTAATCCCACCATTTATTATCTTCGCTGGCTAGTACTACCTCTCTGCCTAGTATAAGGGTAATAATATACTACGCAACTGGGCTATCGCAGTCAGTGATAATAGCTGGACAACTAATAAGATAGGAGTTGAGTGGCTGAAGCACTTTATTAAGCATATAGAGGGCAGGAAGGTTGGGGCACGTTAGCTGCTTATCTTTAACAGCTATAAGAGCTACTACTTACTTAACTTTCAAGAACTCTGCAAGGAGAATAATATCTTTACTCTCTGTATACTGCCTTATTCATTGCACCTCCTGCAGCTACTTGATATAGGCTACTTCTTGCTGCTGAAGCATGCGTACAGGCATTAGATTAAGAGCCTAATCTATGACGGCATCAATCACATTACTAAGCTTGAATTCCTACTAGCCTTCCGCGCTGCCTATGATCAGGTAACTATAAAGGATAATATCTGTGCAAGCTTTTGAGGCGCTGGCCTAGTCCTATACAATCTAGAGGTAGTGATATTAAAGCTTAATGTGAAGCTTTGTACGCCAACGCCACCTGCGCCAGAGGTCACCCTATGGGAGGCTAAAACACCTAGCAACGCGCGCGAACTAGAGGCTTAGTTAATAATAATCTGTGATCGGATACAGAGGCACTAGAGCTTATTACCTGCCTCTATTATCACAGCGCTTGATCAGCTCAAAAAAGGCGCTGAGGTGATAGTGCACTCAGCTGTGCTCATGCGCAAGTGCATCGCGAGTCTTGAGAAAGCAAATAAGGTAGCTACAGAGCGTAGAAAGCGTAAAAAGAAGCGGATTCAGAAGTGAGGCACTCTATCAAAGGGAGATAGAGAGGATATTATTGCTCAAAGGGAGGTTAAGAAACAATTAGATAGGGAAACGCGTCAAGGCAAGGCGCAATCAGGTGTGAGCTGGTAGGCTTTAGCACGCTGCATACGCTGCAGAGAGACTAGTTATAACTCATAAACGTGTCAGAAGCGTACTGTAGATACTGCTTAGTCTAGGATGGTTACTATATTAATATTATCTTGTTGCGTTGTTGAGATAGATCGCTGCAGAGGTAGAGAGGGTTGAAAAGTTCCCGACTTGCTTATATTCCCGACTCGCTTGTAAAGTACGTTATCCTTAATATAGAATCAGGGAAGCAGCCAGAAAGCGCGTCGAGTTCGCGATATCTAGACGCTTGAACGATAGCCGATTGACGTATCGAAATATCGCATTTTCGACGTCCGCAAATCTTCCCTATGGATTAATTCGCAACCGCTTTGAGTAGCTAGTCAAGTTGTACTTGAGTTGATCCAGCGTTTTCCAAATTCTAGCTGTGTTGCACTTGTATTAGCATGATCAATTCACCCTCCATCCAATGCTTTGCTTGCTTGACCGTTAGGTCTTAAAGACGTTCGAAAGATCGTATCGATGGGCGATTTAGGGCACTCACGCGTGGGAGGGGTCGTGGCTGAGGTATAGCATAATACGAAGCGCCTCAATCGATCGCCACTGCATGGTCAAGGCTCGCGAGGTCTTGTGTTTGATTTCCAGATCGCGACTTCGTAACAGACCAACGAAAGACATCGAGGGGATGTAGACGTGAGGGCTATACAGTGGAAGATATATTACTTCAGTATGATTGATTCGACACGTACATTGGAAGTCAAGATTGATATTGCTCCCATGACCGTCGTTTGTGGGATGGATATACGAGACACTTCATTTGACGATATCTTGCCCATGATCAACGACTTCCACCCCAACATATAACCTCCCTCGTTTATCGTCCATTTCCAAAGATGTTTATCATCCATCAGACGACAAAGAAGAGCCGTCATCTGGGATTTCGGATTCTGGATCTGATTCGTCCTTGACCGTTTCACCGTCATCGTCCCACTCTATGTCGTCCCTTAGTTTCATGCTTTTGCTGGTCAAGACGTCCAACGACCACATCTCAAGTTGCGGAAGAGAATGAGTTAGGATCCTTATGATACCAGGAGACACTATGTTAGCTAGTAGAGCTCTCGCCTAATCCTTAATATCCGCTCTTAATCTCATAATATTCCCATTTGTGCAACCGCATTGCATAGAGTATAACACTGACGTTATCATCAGCAACTTATTGGATAGACTGAGGTTGATAAGTACCTCACTCAAGCGTAAGTTTGTGTTATAGTGTAGGGGTTTTAGAGCATCTGCGCAGATGCTACGCATATATAATTAAAGCCATTTAAGAGTAGTAAGAAGGACGCCTATACTTATGCAAATATAAAGATCTTTAGGTTACTCTTCTTTTAGTACTAGGATAGTGCCATATAGGTTAAGTTCTAGAACTATTAGATGTTTGACTAACAGCAAGGTTCATACTATTAATAGAGAGAGATAATCTTAGTAGGGTAGATAAGGGAGTAGTAGGTAGCATTCGCTTAAGGCTTAAATATAGATGTTGTACAATTGGTGAGATTCTTTTATTATAATAGTAAGTTGGGCTAGATCTTTATCTAAAACTATTGTCTAAGTTATGTATAATACGTGCCTAGGGTCTAGGTCCCTACTAAAGGCATCTAGAGCATTTGTATCCATATCCTATAAATAGCTTTAAGGATCTATAATAGATTCCCAGTCTTTAAATCCCTTTAATTTAACGTGTTTTATTACTTATCCGCTAAAATTACTTATCTGCCAGCCCTACTAAAATCAACGCATCTCTCTCTACTAACATGCCTCCCCTATTACTATAACAGCTTCAATCAACTCTAAAAGAAGGCAGACTAGTTCTAGCTACCTCTATCCTTCAAAATTACAAAAATCTACCTATTTATTATATCTTAGCCTTATATAATATGCCTTAATCTATACTCTATAGTCGCCTTATAGGTACCCTCCTATAAGCTACTACCAACGCAAAGAAATGAAAGCTATCACCTATTAAAGAGTAGTCCCTTATTTAGTAGATCCTAGACCTTAATTAATAAGGTTTTCTACCCTAGATTATTAATATATAATAAATAGTAGATATTCTACTTTAAGCTTACAGCTAGGATCCTCCTCTATAGCCTATTAGTAAGTATTAGGTAATATACTTCATTAACAGCTAGGTAGAGCTCTAGACCAAGTAGAATAGGAAGCTATACTTATAGTATACTCTCTATTAGGATCCTATTAAGATAAATATATAGTTTAAGCTTATAGAGGAGACCTACTAGGCGTATAGTATTCTTAATAGAGATATATATAATTTTAATAAGACTAGATTTATAATAGGACTAAGTGCTAGTATATCTAAGGTTATAACAAGCTCTAATACTATTAGTTAAGCAATCACTATATAGCTAGGCAATTAAGACTAGGTTATAATAATTAAGTGTATTAACGTATCTAGCTGGGTACTCCTACTATTTATTATCCTAGCTAGTAAGCTATATTAGGCTAGCTAGTATTATAATATACCTAATAACTAGATTATTATAGTAAGTAATAATAGCTGGATAATAGATAAGCTTGGTCTAGCCTAGCTGAAGTACTTTAATAGGTAGACTAAATTATGTACAATAGGAGTGTATCACCTACTTATTCTAGATAGCTATAGTAGCTATACAATACCTAAGTTTAACTAGTACTATACAGAGAACAAGATTATTAGTCTCTATATACTAGCTTACACCTCTTACCTCCTATAGCCTCTAGATATTAGCTACTTTGCTCCACTTAAGATAGTATATAGATATAAGGTATCTAAGCTTATATACTAGAGGATCTTCTATATTAATAAGCAGGATTTTCTAAGTATCTATATATGTATTAGGCTAGCTCTATTTACAGAGCAGAGTATTAGGAATAGCTTTAAGGTAATAGGGCTAGTCCTATACTATCCTAATTACGTCCTTTTATTACTTATAGTTATCTAAATACTATTACTACTATAGATAGCAGAAGGTAATAATAGTTAGTGGACTATAGAGATACCTTATACTACTGCTTAGCTTTAGTAGTAGGCTTAGCTTATATACAACCGCCTTAGCTACTAGTCTTAGAGCCCTACTAGCTAGGTAATTACTTAGCTTATAAAAGCTTATTAGATAGTAATATATTTAGCAACTATCCTTGCAGAGGAGAATACTAAGCTTTATTAGGCTAATTATTGCTAAGAATGTAAGAAGTAGCAGAGATAATAGTATATTACTTCTAGAGGAGCTCTTATAGCTTAGGAAGGTTATATACTAGTTAAGTAGGCCAATAGAGTAGCACAGGATGGTAGCTAGGATTAGACATCTAAGGTCCGTTGGTGAGCACTACTAACATACTTGAAGTGCTATATTCAAGGCTATAATAGGACCTAGTGTAGAAGTAATTAGGAATCTTTTATATATATTCATTATTGTATATCTTCTATAGTTATTTAGATATTAGTTAAAGAGGTGTATTAATTTTAGTAGGGCTGGTAGATAAGTGATTTTAGCGGATAAGTAATAAAACACATTAAGGTCTAGACTTACTAAGCTCTTTTTTACTAAAAGTATACACCTCTTTATATTAGGAGAAGATACTAAATACTATAGGTCTTTTCAAGAAAGTTGGAGGTTCTAGAGATATGCAGTATAAGTAAATAGGTACTACTCCTTATAGACTATAAGATATTATAAGTTATTACAGAAATAAGATAAGCCTATATAGTCTATAATTTAAGTTAGAATTTCTATAGGTAATTGTAGGAGTAACATTTACTAAGGAAATTAGTTGAAAAGAGAAGCTTAAATGCCCTACAGCTGGTTTACAGAAATAGAGAAAGGACTTAAATAGATAGTAAAGAGCTTTAGTTACTTAGTTTTATATTTAATAAGAGCTTACAGCCTATACTATAGGTACCTATAATCTCTGTTCTAGTACTACTTTAGATGCCTAGTAGGGTAATACCTAGCCTCCCTGCTACTAACTATATAAATACCTCAGCTATTTTATACCAACACCCTAGATCTCTTTCCCAACTACTAGCCCTCTTTTGATACTATTAGTGCCAGTTAAAGATAGTATTACTAAGTAAAGCCTAGACAGGTTTTACTAATCTAAGCCTAGATTTAGAGAAATATAAGTAGATCCAGCTAATACTCTTAATGGCAAATTTTAAATATCTGAAGAAATGTAGAAAAGAGGTATAGTAAAGATACTAAATAAACCTATCTCCTAATATTAGCTATAGTATATATCTTATACAATTTATATCTAGTATTAATAACCTAGTTATAGAACCTGCGTTTTTAGATAATATCTACTAGATTACTTAAATCCTATATTACCCTATAGATAGTATTAATAAGATCTCCTTACTAAGTAAGATAGCTATAATAAAAGTAATTCACTAATATATAAGTATCCTAGTACCTTGAATCTTTAAGTTTAAAATATCTATAGAGGAACTATTTAGATATCTATCTGTATATAGATAATTTAGGGGTATTAACCAGCCTGTGTATAGGATTATATAAGCTTACCTTATATAATTAGCTACATAGAGGCTTAGCAAGGGGTACCTAAAAGCTGAGCTTTCGTCCAACTTAAGGTAGACAAGAATAATACCAACCCCTAATTATACACTACCTAGTTATATCCTATATATATATATACACTATAGACATATATATTAGGATAGAGCTACCTATCTACAGTATACGTTAAAGTCTATTTAACACTAATTAGTAGTTGATTAACTTTAACTGCAAATTAGCAAGAGTAAAGACAGAGTTATACCTTAGTAAAACTAACTTCTACTAAGGTCTCTATTTTATTACTATTTCTGTTTACAGCTACAGAATAGAGAGATTAACCTTTAAGAATATACAAAGGAAGATAGTATATTATATACCCTAAGAATCCTACTGTATAAACCTAGTAGTAACTAAAATAAATAAATACTAGTACTAACGCCAACACCAGCGCTATAATAGCTTAACCTAACTAACCAGCTAATACTATATTAGCTAAAGCTAGCTAGCCTACACATTTACTAATCCTAGATAAGAACTAATTAGATTTGTATAAAGAAGAAGTAAAGTTCCTATATTTGTATAAGGACCTGTTAGAGGAAACTAGTATTAGAATATCTACCCTCTAAAGCGCCGTACGCCTTTAATACTAG
>ML977669.1:37601-57502 GCA_010015725.1 Amniculicola lignicola CBS 123094 | reverse complement strand
TTAGCTTTCTACCTCTCTTATTTAAGTCTAACTTACTTAAGCTATACTTGCTTAAGCCTCTCCTACTTAGCTTTCTACCTCTTTTACTTAAGCCTTACTTACTTAAGCCTTTACCTTTCTTACTCTTTATACCTTTCCTATTTAAGTCTCCCCTACTCCTCCCTTACTAACTATACTTACTATAGCTCCTACTCTTATCTATTCTATTCTATTAGTCTTCCCTACTCTTCCTTAATAAGCTTTTCAACCTTCTTATATAAGGAGTAATTAGGCTTCCTAAAGAAAGTAAAATACATAGATTATTAAATAAAGAAAGAGGTTACTTTGTTACTTTGATCCTTACAAATTCTATATAACTTCTCTAGAAATAGGGATAATTTATTAGCTCTATATATCCTAGTTTATAGGATTCCCTTTCTTTTTAGGGTCTTTAGATAGCCCTTAAAATCTATTATAGTTTTATCCTCTCTTTTTTTAGCTATTAAGAAGAATCTAACTATTTATTCTATAAAGTTTATAAAATTAGTATTATTATATTTATATTAGGTTAGGTCCTAAGCCTTAAGAAGAGCTTTATAAGTAATCTCCTTATTAGGGGAATACTAAATCTAGTAATAGATCTCCTTAGACTTAAATCCTAGATAGTAGGTAAGAGAGGCGAACTTATACCTAATATATTTATTTAGTTAACTCCTTAGTTTTACTACTAGACTATTATCCTCCTTCTTAGGGAGTATTTTAAGGTAATTATATATAGCGCTAATCCATATCTATAAGACTCCTAGTTTAAGTTAATCTAACCTATTTCCTAGTATTAATATAAAAGTTAATTCTGATTACTAAATAATGCACTAGTTAGTCTCCTAATTAGTATCTAAAAAGATCCTTTCTAGGGCAGATAGTATAGTTTTATCTAGCTATAATTCTACTAAGGCTTTTATATAATTAGCTGGACCTTTTAAATAGTAAATATCTATAAAGAAGCTTAAAAGACATAGAATTAGATAGTTAGTTGTCTTAGATAGTATATCTATCTATATTGCTTCGCGTTCTTGCTTAGTAAATGTGCTGAATATCTTACTATCTCTCAACTAACTATATAGAGATAGGTAATCTAACCTACAAGCGCTGGGGGCTTTAAGCTTAAGAGCTTTTATATTAGCCTAACTTGCCTTTAGTATTACTTACCTATCTCTTTAAAAGATTTTCATCTAGAATCCCCTAATGTTGTTATTAAGATAGGATAGTATTAACTGAAAGGTTAGTATATCTACATAGTTATCTAAAGGAAATCTTACCTTATAGTATTTTATCCTAAAAACCTTGTGTATTAAACCTAAGCTTATTCCTCCCCTAAGCCTAGGGATATCCAGCTGAATGTTAAATACTGCCCTAAAGTCTAGATTTTAGATAATCTATTTTATATTATTAGATTTATAGCTAGATATCCTGTGTAAAAGAGCCTACTATTAGCTTTTAAAGTATAGGTTCCCTCCACCTCTATATCCTTAGTATTCTTAGATTTTGTAGTATATCTTACTATTATCTAGTTTCTTTTTATATAAATACTCTTTAATTAAGGTTATCTTAAGATTATTACTTAGATCTATATATACTTAGTAAGATATATATATAGGTTTAGAGATAGGAGTATACCTAAATTATACAAGTTAACTATCTATTATATTATTCCCTAAGAAGCTTTAGCTATAAGAGCTTAATACTAGCTATAAAGATAACTTAGAAGGAATCTAGCTAGGAAATTAAGCTGCAGGTGTCTATTATGCGCTTTAAGTAGTACTTCTAATAAGATTCTTAAACGCTCTAGTGTAGCATTAAGCTAGTCCTACTATATTACAGCAGGAATATAGTTGAAAACATCCCAATCCCAATAACCTTTCTGCTTTTTGAATAATTTCTTGAGCCTTTTAGTATTCTTTTTATCTTTATCTCTTAGCTTTTTAAACAGAAAGTCTAGGACTGTAATATCAATGCTTACTATACCTCTAAACTTGGTACTAAGCTCTTTAGTAAGCCTTCGCTCCTGTTTAACAAATCGTCGCTGTAATATCTGGATATTAATGTTCAAAGGTATAATAACTCTAAGCTACTATTTTTCTATAAGCATAATATATAAAGTTCATCCTTTCCTACTTAATAATTAGCCCATTAGGGGTCTAAAACTGGTACCCCCTATAAATAGCTTTTAGGATCACTCAAGCCCAATTTTCTCAGCTGCTAGCTATTCTATATTCTTTATCCCTTACGTAGTACTGCTAAAAATCTATTTTGTAATAGATTCTCTGTCTGAAAAACAGTAAACGCAGATAGACTTTAGAAGACTAAGACCCAGTCTATGCCCCTAAAACAGTATCCCCCTTAGGAATATTAAAGAACTAAGAGGTAAAGAGGAACATGATTATATTAATAATTTAAGACTTAGAGAAAGTCCTGCAAATATTTTGCACTAGAAGACAAGTTAATATTAAGAAGAGATTAGATTAGCTTATACCATAAACCTGAAAGAAGTTAAGCTTCCTAAAGTTACTCTATCTAGCATTAGTAATTATAAGTATTTAAAACTAGTATTTAACTCCCTATAGTAGAAGTACAAAAAGTCCTATAATATTTAACTTAGGGTAGATAACCTTTATGTTATAGTAGCTAATTATAAAGATACCTACTTAAAGCCTAAGACGTAAAATAATCCTTTCCTAACCCTAGCCTTAGTAAGGAGTTATACTAGATTAAACTTTAAGGATAAAATTTATAAGTTCTAGCAGATACAGTATATTAGCATTATCTTAGTCCTTAAGATTTTTAGGTCTTAGAGCTCTAGCAGAACTTATTACATTATTTTCAAATATATAGTATATTTACTCTACTATATTGCTGGTAATCCTCTCCTTAATAAGATATAGCTAGCTGCTATAGTTGCATAGGTAAGATATCCCTAGTAAGTAGTTATCCTTAAAGTAACTAACAGTAATAGATTATCTATATATTCAAATACCTATTATTATTATAGGTATTAGATTATAGTCTATTAACTTGTACTAAGTATAGGCTATTAACTTACTTAAGTATCCTTATCTATCTATACAGAGATATTAAAATTTATTACCTACTCCTATTAAATTATTTATCTCCTAATAAATAAGCTATTTATAAGGAATATTATAAATTATAACCTTATAGTAATATAGAATCTTAATATATTAGAGTATTAGGTATAACTATTATAGAGTTAATGCAAGGCTACCCTAGAGAGGATAGAGCTGTTAGCGTCAAAGACCTATATTACTAGCTATCTAATAGCAACGCTATTAGTTTCCTCTCTATAATAGTTACTACTACTTTATTACTTAAATTAATAAAGGTAAGTTAATTCTACTAACTAGGCCTTAATCCTTTACCAGTCTAACACTCTATAGTATCTATTATTGCGCTTATATTAGCAGAAGGAAATACTCTAAGGTCTAGTAGCTTTCATGTCTATAGGGACCCGTATTAGCACTAGGTATCCACCTAAATAATTAGATAGAATTACTTAACCTTAATTAAAGTTTAGTATATTTATTATTGTATTAATATTATAGAATAGCTTCTAAAGTGTACTATAAGTTGTTTAGCTTAATGCAAAGGTATCTAAAACTAGGCCCCTTTACTTTACAGCACTTATAGTCCTAAATCTAGGCCCCCTAATATGTCTAAGCTTAAAAGTGTATATTTCCTATATCAACCTCTATTTTTATGTCCTATAATTATACTAACCCTTCCTCTTAATTATAGATAGTATATAGGTGTATACTATAGCTGCTAGCTGTAGCCTTTTCTGCCTTTTACTCTTTAGAACCTATTACCTAATAAAGTTGCTCTTAAAAACTGTAGAGCTTAGAACTTCTCAGTTTCTTATCTACCTGAAACTGATTCGTCAGCACTAATACCTTAGTCCTTAGAGTTAGGCTAGAGTATTGGCACTAGCCTGTTATATTACTATAAACATGTTTTATATTAGCTTTAATACTTTATCTCTATATATAGCCAGCTTATAAGCTGTAGATCTAGCCTTGATTAACTTAATACTAGCCTTTACTAGTCTTTACTTGAGTTTTCCAGTAGATATACTTAGGCTGATACTAAAAACATATTATAGATTCTATTATATACTTAGAGCTATATTATATTACCTACTAGCCTTTTATATATTTACTATCTTAGCTAGTAGAACACCCTTCCCCTTAGACTAAATAGAGAATCTATAGGGGCTTATTATAAGCAATTCATCTCCTGTTATTTACTACTAACCTATAGTAGGGAGCTTTATCTACTGGTATCCTTCTTCTCCTTTCTATATTATTTCTCTATAGATTATTCTACAAAGTATACCTGCGTATCTATTAGTTACTAGCTATCCTTCTTATATATTTAATTTAGCAGCACTTGTAGCTAAAACTATAGCCTAAGTAGTTTTATCCCCCTTAATTATATATCTATATTTTAATATGGATATTTCTTGTCCTGTTACTTCTCCAATTTAGGGTAATAATCTATAGAAATTAGCTAGTATACTTAGTATATTCCTGAGCTTATATCTCTTACGTTAATAATATAGTTAAGATATACTTGAAACTATCTTAATATTTAATAGTTAAACTAGGGCAATATATCTCTCTATAGATACTAATAATAAGCTTTTAGTCTTTTCTACAAAGTTATCTATTTATAGTAACTTTATAGGTAGAAGGAAAGTAGGATTTATTAGACCTCCTTATAGAACCCTGTAGAGGCTTTATACAAAGACTTCTTCTTAGTAGCAAAGTAGCTTGAAAAGCTGGGGGCTGAATTCAACTATATCTAGCTCTGTTTACTAGCCTATATAGGACTAGTGTATCTATTAACTAATATAAGACAGTTGTTATAGTAGCTAGTAGTTTTGGTATAGCTAGGTAACTACCTTACCTTAAGAAACTAATATATAAGTATAATACTTATATAACTACAACTTAATAAGTATATTTAGTATAGCAATTAGAAACAATTAGTAAGCCCCTAAATTTATCCTTTGTGAAAACCTAACTTATATTAGTAGATATTAGAATTATAGTACAATCCTACCTAAATAATACTTTAATAGATAATCTGTCTGTACATAGATAATTCAGGGGTATTAACCAGCCTGCGTGCGGGATCACATGAGCTTACCTCACGTGATTAGCCGCACGGAGGCTTGGCAAGGGGTACCTGAAAGCTGAGCTTTCGTCCGACTCGAGGTAGACAAGAACAATACCAACCCCTGATTGCGCACCACCCAGTTACGTCCTGTATATGCATATACACCACGGACACGTACGTTAGGATAGAGCTACCTATCTGCAGCGTACGTTGAAGTCCATTCAACATAATCTGTTAGATAATAGTAATATAAGTAATATAGATTATATTAATAACATATATACTAATAAGAGCTAGATCCTTAGTATCTTGATATATATTAAAATTGGGAAACTAGATAGTACCTCCTAGGGATATTATACTATATAGTATAATAGGTCTATAGATCTTTATGTAATCCTATAAGATAAGATATTAGGGAAGTATATTAATAGGATGCAAGGTGAGGAACGAGGATTAATACTAGTTATAGGTAAGATATACAACTATACTAAATTGATAAACTACTAATACTATATAGCTTTAGCAATAGATAAAATAAGAGATAATCTATAGGAAATAGTCTATAGTTATTTAACAGACAAAGTTCGCCTACTAGAACTTGAATACTAACTAGTAATATTAAAAAGCGTAGTATTAAAGGCTATAGAAAAGTTATAGCAGTAAGGAATAGGAAGGCAATAAACTATAATAGCTAGCTTAATTACTTAATTTATTAGTCTTCTTAGGTAGCTAAATAGTTTAATCCTAGAATATAATATATAAGTCTATATTTATTACAAACCTCTAGCCTCTAGATACTAGTCTAGTAAGGAGCTAATACTATTTCTAAATACTGAAGTAATAAGAAGATTATCAGGTAATTGATTATAACTTCTCTTCTCTACTATAGGGTCCAGTTTTAGACTACTTGGAATATCTACTTTATATCTATATTATAGTAGCTAGGCTTAACACAAAGTTAGTGGTCTTAGTATTCATAGGGCCTAAAACTAGGACTACCTCTATAATATAAAAATTTCTATATTCTATTAATAATTAATATAGTTAAATCAAATTTAAGGTCTTAAAATGCAAAGAACAATATATACAGTAGGGCTAGCTAGCTAAATTATACAAATGTATAAGTAAACTACTAGAGGAAGTAAACTAACTTAATAAGTAATATAAGTTATATAAGAGATATAGACAAGCCAACTTTGTATAAGCTAGCTAGGTTCTCCCTAGAGAGAGTCTCTCCTTAAAGAATCTCTCTATAGAGAGAGCCTCTCTATAAAGCCTCTCTCCTTAGCTATTCTCTCTATAGAGAGAGTCTCTCCTTAAAGCCTCTCTCTATAGAGCGCTTCTCTCTATAAAGACTTTCTCTCTATAGAGACTTTCTCTCTATAGAGACTTTCTCTCTATAAAGAGCTTCTCTCTATAGTAAGAGTCTCTCTATAAAGCCTCTATCTCTATAAAGACTCTCTCTATAAAGAATCTCTCTCTATAAAGAATCTCTTACTATAAAGAATCTCTCTATAGACCTCCTCCCTCCTTAGTAATCTATTATAATTATTATTCTTATAAGTACACTTAATATCTATATATAATGTTTTACTTACTTATATCTAGTCCAATCTATATTTAAGTATAATAAATCTTGTTTATCTGTTTTCTAAGCCAACACCTTAGCACTTGCTTAGGTCTTACGCTTTAATTCTAATAGGAATATAAGCTCTCTAATACTCCTCCTACCTTCTTCTTACTTTATTATAAATAGAATATCAAGAGTTATAGGTATATATTAGGGACCTACAATCAGACCCTCTAAGAGTAGTCTAAAATAGGACCCCTTAATTAAAATCTCCCTAGCTGGGCCTGAAATTAGGCTTATTACCAAGTTAAGATATATAGAGGTGATATAAATAAGGACCTTCTTCCCTACTTAAAACTCTTATGGATATAACCTAAACTAACGTTACTACTTATTATTATATCACAATTATTTCAATATAGAGAACCCTAAAGAAAGTGCAATTTCTAAGACTTCTAAATATCTGAATAGTCTTAATATAGTATATAATAGGAACTCTGTACAGAGGACAAGTATAGTAATACCTATATATAAAAAAACTTTACCTAGGCTAATAATAGATTATCCTGTACTAGTTATAGTATATAATAAAAAATATATAAATAGTCTATATAGGGATATACTATATGAAATATAGTACAGGTATTCTAAACTGCTATAGAAAGTAACCTAACTTAGTTTAGATAATACTGTCTTATAAAGTTATTATATAGTAATGTATACTTAGTCTTACTAGGCTTAAAAGAGATATACTATTAGTGCTACTCTTTTCTCCTAGCTAATACTAGTAGGTTACCTTATACTTCTAAATACGTTTACTTCCTTACAGTCTTTAAACACTCTAAGTAGAAGTAAAGGTAGACAGCTACTTTAGACTACTATCTAGAATATTAAGCTTCTACCTTTTACTAGCGTCCTTTGCCTTATAGGAGTAGCTGGTATCTCTTAACTATAGTATAAATAGCGTTGAAACTACGTTTGGCTTATTACCTATATATTTATATATATTAAACTTGAGATATTAACCTATAGTATTACTAATAATTATAAAGGCCTTCTTTTTTGTATATACTTATTGGATTGCTAAGTATATTAATTAGTATCTTTGCTATATAAGGTGGATACTTCTCTATAACTACTAAGGTTATAGTTATTATTATAGTAGTTTATAGTGGGACTATATTAGCTTTTATACTATAGTATAACTAGCTTCTTAGTAAAATTATAACACTATATAATTATAAGCTTGCTAAGTATAGTAAACTACAGAATCCCTAAATTGGATTAGGTTAAGTTACGCAGCTATTTAGAGTTCTATAACCTTAAGGCTACATAATTAACTAGTACTATCTATTTAGCTAGTAGGGATTCTAATTATATCTCTTTTCCAATTACTTCTTAGGTTTCTGCTTATAACATGCTAAAGCATAGACGGAGATAGGATTACGCTCTAAAATGCTAGTATTAATCTTATTGAAAATATCTTGATACATGTATAATACCTGAAACTCCTACCCTAGTAATTTATCTATTAATTATCCTATATTCCTGTAAGTGATAGCTCCTAAAATCCTCTATATAAAGTTTATAATTCCCTATTTACTAACCTTTCTTATATATAGTCTCTTGGCTTCCTATCTAACTGCCTTGTTGAATTTATCTAGAGACTTAATTAGAGGTATACTAAAGCGTTTACAGACTATCTAGATATTACCCTTCTAAAGAAACCTATCTAGATAGTAAATAATTAATTTTTAGTCTTTCATATAATAACCTAATTCTAGGAGAGTAATTAGGGATAGCTTTTTAGGGTGTAGGTTGAAGTATATAGCAATAATATTATATTGCTGAAGATGGTCCATTTCCTAGTTAACTTATTCTTTGAATTTAGGGTTTAAGATATCTTACTTTAGGTTAGGATTAAATTTGTTACCTTCTTGGTCATAGTATAGATTATATACTACTATAGGTAAGTCTAAGAGTATCTCTGCTATCTTTCTCTACTAGGGAGGGGCTATCCCTATATTTATACTCCTAGTAAGGAAGATAGAACAAAGAGGCTTCTTAGTAAGCCTAGTTAGTAGTTGAATATACTTGTTAAAAGGCTAGTATTGGATCTTAGCTAGTATTATTAGGGTATAGAAGTAGATATTTATAGATATAACCCTTAACGGTTTAAGCTTTATAGAAGTTTAGTTCTAAGTTATTATAAAGTTCTTAGGTTCTATTTAGTACTTACTCTCCTTATACTAACTCTACCTATCTAAAATCCTTATTATTATAGGGCTTAGCCCTTATACACACGTTGCCTACAGGGGCCTATTTCTAGGACCCCCTCTAGTAATAACTCTCTAGTTCCTAAAAGGAGGCTAAGTAACCTAGATAGCAAAGTCAAATATTAGTAGATTATAAATCATTTAGCCCCTTTTATATAAACTCTGCACTAGCTGTTATTCTATAAGCTCTGATTTTATTAGAAGACTGGGGTTTAATTAAACAAATGTATACCTAAAGGGTGTACTAAAGGGTGAGTAGGCACAAAGAATCTAATTGTCTACTATATACTACTATCTAGAGTGAGATAAGATGGAAGCTTTTATGCCCCTACTAAGGCAAAGCTAAGGCAGGAGCCTTATTAGGAGCCTTAGCCTTAGCTAAGGCCTCAGCTGAGGCTAATCCTAATAACCTAATCAATTAATCACAATTAATTAGGGAATTATATTTAGATACTAGTAACTTTTTACTTTGTAAGTTAAGTGTCTATATATTCTATCTTATTAATCTATATACTAGTAAGCCTCTCCTTTACCTACTTATTCTTTTTCTCTCCTTGTACAAAGTAGACCTATAATACCTCTCCTATTTATAATATCCCCTAGCTTCTCTACCTACGTATAATTCGCCTTCCCTCTAGGGTAGTACCTATACTTAGTATAGGTAAGAAGAAGTTCTTACCTAATTATATAGGGGAGGAGGCTAAGATTGTATATTATCTATCCCTTAAAGTTACTACTATCCTATAGTGTATACTCTCTCCTAGCTATCTTATAATATATATTAATTAGGAGGTATACTATATATAAGTATTATTATTATTATATAGGGGGAGGGTTTATATCTATCTAAAGTTAGTTAAGTAGGAGGTTAAGGTCTACCTCTCTATATAGGATTATCTTAGATATATAAGTAACCCCTAACAGCCTTTTATATAGCTATAGAGATTCTATAGTAATAGGGGGGGTAGGGGTTATAGTATTAAATTGCTATATAGTAGCAATTAATCCTGAGTAGGAGGAGGGGGGGGTTAATTAATAATTACCCTTCATATAGGTAATTAATCCCTAAGGGGGGGGGGAAGGTATTTGGTCCTTAGGGGGGGTGTTAGGGGTATTAGGGGTATTAGGAGGTCCCTAGGGGAGGGGGGGTATTTATAATAAGTTGTTCCTCCTATAGGGGTGATTAATCCTTAGGGAGGTAGGTTATTAATAAATTACTCTGTATATAAGTAATTACTCCTTAGGGGGGAGGGGGAGGGTAGTAGGGAATACTCTTTTATGTAAGCATTTAGAGGCCTCCCCTAGGGGGGGGAGGTTGAAATATTAATTAATATTATTAACTAGGATTAACGTATTAACTATGATCAACATGTTAACTATAATTATATGTTAATTATTATTAGTGGTAAGGCTAAGGTATAGGGAATGCTCCTTTATATAAGCGTTTAGGGGGGGTAGGGGTTATAATAGTATTAATAAGGTAGGCTACTTAATAAGGCTCTCCTCTGCGTAGCTATATATATAGTAGTTCCTAATCTATAGCCTATTATCTCCTCTACATAGCTATATATACAGTAGATAACTAGATTCATATAACCTATGTCAAACGGGAGACGCTAGGGCATAATAAAGGCTTAGCTATAGGCCCTCTCTACGTAGCTATACACGCAGTAGGAGACTAATCTTATCTTTATATAGTTAGTTAATCTAGGGGTATATACGAGGCTTACTTAAGCCTCTCTATATAGCTATATATATAGTAGTGTAAGCTTCTTTATACCTTCTCTATATAGCTATATATATAGTAGGTGTAAGCTTTATTATATAGTAGCAGTTTTGCTGTTCCTTGCAAATCTATCTATTAAGGATAAAATCCTCTATATAGCTATGTACGTAGTACAAGGTCAGTTGACAGACTAATTAGTGTTAGAAGACCAGGGTTCAATCAAATAAATATACGCCTGAAGGGTGTACCAAAGGGTAAGTAGGTATAAAGAATCTGATTGTCTACTATATGCTACTGTCTAGAGTAAGATAAGATAGAAGCTTTTATGCCCCTACTAAGGTAAAGCTAAGGCAGGAGCCTTATTAGGAGCCTTAGCCTCAGCTGAGGCCTCAGCTAAGGCTAATCCTAATTACCTAATCAATTGATTACAATTGATTAGGGAATTACATTTAGACAGATTTACTATTAGATACTACGCCTGTATTAGTAGTAGGTATTATTATTATACCTTTATTAGCAATTAAAACAAAGTAGGCTATAAAGCCTAGTTATTATCTATAACTACTATTATTAACTATAGATTAGGAACTACAAGTCTATAGTAGTATCTTCTTCCTAGGCTAGTATGAATAAGAATACGCCTCCCCCTAGAAGCTACTAGTTATTAATTAGAGACATAGTACTAGTCTGATTAGATATAAGATATAATATATTATAATTACTCCTAGTACCCAGTTATACTTTTTAGATTACCCTTAATAACAGCCTACGTTGTATACAGATTCTCCTCTAGCCTTAAAATACTGAAATATTAAAAACGCATAGTTAGACACTCTAGACCTTTACTTAGCCTATCCTAAAAGCCTAGTATATAAGCCAGCACTACTATAGATAATACTAAAGTTTTAGAATAGCTTACTATGTTACAGTAGCTAGTAAGTAAATTAGCTACTAAGTAAAGAATTATTATTATTAGTAGAGCTGGTATATCTATAAATATAGGTATATAGTATTATATAGAACTTTGCAGTTACTATATAAATTCTAAGGTAAGAATAAAAGTAGTTATTTTCCTTTAGTAATATCTGCCCTCCTTACTAGGATTCTATTAGCTGAAGGATTTGCCTACAGGAAACACTAAGCTTAGACTATACTTAAATTTATTATCTCTAAGACTAAGAATCACTTTACCTTCTCAATAATTCAGCTTTAAAATACAAGGTAGATTACTTTAATAGGATATACACAGGCTTAAGATTCATATTATAATATATTAATAACACTTTATCCCTGTAGACCTCCTGTTCTTAGTACTATCTTTAAGTAACTAAGCTCTTAGTATCTAACCCCTGTATAACTATATCTTATTCTATAGAGTAAGAGTATTTATACTTTCTTAAAAGACGTACATTTTATCTCTTAAGCTTAGCTTATTGCTTTAGCAAAGTATTAACTCTCTCTTAAAGTATCTCTATCTAAGCTTTTTTCCTCTTATAAGATTTAATATTAGTACTTATAGATTAGAAGGTATATATAGAAGAACCTATACAGATACTCTATTCCTTAATATCCTTTTTTATTAGGCTAGATTATACTACTCTTCATCCAACGCTACTCTATCTATCTTATTACCTACTACTTATTAGATTAAGATATTATAATTCTTAACCAGGAAAGTTTCACTACTAGTGGATAATAATAATAAGCTAACTCTAGGCTATATGCCTTTAGTAAGACTTATAGAATAACCAAAGGGTTATTCTATAATAGGCCTAAATATTATTACAATAAAGGGCTTAAATAAGATATCTATAAGGCCTCTATAATTGTAGTACACCTTATAAGCCTCAAATGTAGGGTCTATACTAAGACTTAGAAAGCTATTACCCTTAGATAGTATAACAGCGCCTCTATAAGCCTAGGTTTGCATTTAATATACATATAAATTTAACTATTATTAGAGGGGTAATGCAGGAGACAATCCTTTCTACTCTTATATCCTGTATTAATAACTCAGGGCCAAAAGCAAGCCCAGAAGCTCCTACTGGAGTTAATGTTTAAGAGATTAGTAATACATTACCTCCTACCTCTTTGCTAAGAGGCTGAGTTAATATAGACTAGTTATATTAAGTAATAGTTTGTAGTTCCTCCCTTATTAGACCTAACCCAAATATAATGCACAAGAATACAACTATTATACTAAGCTATAGCTAGTAAGTAAGGACATAACGTTCAAGGATTAAAGGAAAGCAATAGCCGATTAATCTTCAGGATAATTAATGATAGTATAGATTATAGTCCTTTATTACAACAATCTACATAATAAGAAGGTATAGTATCTAGGGATAGGCTATAGCTCCTTTGTTTATAGGCTGTATAGGCTCTATATAAATAGAGGCTATATAGGTTATAAATAGTATAAAGTCCCCCTAGAGTATACTACAAAAAAGGACCAACTATAGTAGTCTTAGCACGTAGTACTATAACAAGAATAGGCTGCTGCTGGCACTATAGCTTTACTATTATTATATTAGCCTCCTAAGGTAGTGCCTTATAGGCTACTTCTATATACTGTAGCAGTGCTAGAAGCACTATATAAATCTGCCTACCCTGCCTAGTCTTAATAGTTCTTTTCTACTTACTCTTTCCTCTGGCTTTACGGACTTTTATAAAGCTCTATTATCTTATCTACCTCTCTCCTTGCTTTAGAAGTATAGCTGATATACCTAAGCTTTATAGCATTAATATATATATATCTCTAATACTTATAGTTAGTTCTTGTTAGCTTATATAAATGTTTAGTTCTTTATCTTTAGCTTTATAATATTGTTATAGTTAGGTTTCCTAAACCCCTAGCTGCCAAATTCTGCGGTTTGAATTAGAATAAGCAACTGGAAACTCTTAATATCTGTAATCTTCTCTCATTTAACCTATATAATGATATCTTGTTTAGTAAGTAGCTGAGACAATTTTATATATGCTCTAAGATCCTATACCTTAACAAGCTGCAAGGATTTTCACCTCTAGAAGGTATTAGTATATAGCTCTTACTTGCAGTAAAGGACTAGATTAAGGCTACTAGTAATAAGGATATATAAGAAAGTTACTGGAACTTAATAGTAGTATAGGCTTAGAAGGGATAGTATAGTAACTAGAATGCTATAGGCAATGCACAGAGTAAGAATTAACTAATCCCAGCGTATACTAAGCAATAATAATCAAGTACTAGTATAAGTAAACTTGGCATAAGGGCTCCTAACGTTAAGTCTAAAGTTTGGATTATTAATATAATTATTCGTGAGTGCAAGCATTATCCCTATAGTCCTCTAGATCTACTATATATAGAATCTACTTTAAGGAAGTATAAGTGTCTAGTATTCTAGTATAAGCTAAGGTACTTAGTAAGGCTAAATACTCCCAAAACCTTGTATAGCTAAAATTGGCACCTAATAGATAACAAAATTAGGAATAGATACAAAGCAAGATGTACAGTCTAATAGTAAAGAGAGTAGAGTTAATTAGCTATAAATTAATTAACTTCTTAGTTAAGCTGGTATAGTACCTTTAATAGCCTATCTATTATTCTGTTCTGCTTAGTAGTTATCCAGCCAGCTATACTTAACCCTAGATAAACTGCCCTAAAGTAGAGGCCTAGAGTTAGGAAATAGTATAAGGATAGATAAGATTATAGATTACTCTAATAGCTTACTTCTAGTATAGAGACCTTTACTTAGCCTATACTAAAAACCCAGCGCACAAGCTAGTACTATAGATAATATTAAGGTTTTAGAAAAGCTTACTATATTATAGTAACTAGCAAGTAAATTAGCTACTAAGTAAAGGATTATTATTATTAGTAGCACTAGCATATCTACAAATATAGGCAGTAAGTTATAGGAAGTTAATACTTTATTTTATATACTCTAACTAGATCCTATTATAGTTTCTTGCTTTAAGAGCCTCTTAAGACCTAAGATGGCTAGCTGAAATATATTTAATCTTTGTTATATTCTTCTCTAGAATCTGCTAACTTATTATTAGGTTCTTTATAGTAAGTATGTTAATAATAATAGCTCCCTTAAACTTATATACCTAAAATATTGCTATTTTAATAGCTTTTATTCTTACCTACAAACTATCTATTAAGTCTTTAGGCTTATATATACTATTTATCTTGAATTAGTAGGAATAGATATAATAATTGAATATGTTTATATGCCTTGCAGTAAGTAAGTATTTAAAAAACATACTAAGAACCCAGCCTAATTAAGAGAAGGTTATGTATTCTATTATGTATATATTACAGCGCATTTAGAAAACAGTTATAATAATATATCTTTGAAACATCTAAACTATAGTACTGAAATTTCTAGTAATATAGCTTATTTTAGATACCTATAGACTGTCTAACAAGGGCTTAATATTATTAAGAATTAAATGTTATAGGTAGATATACTATAATAGTATTTAAGGTAGTAGTTTATATACCTTTATAAGCCTACCTTAGAGTTAGAGGGAGATCTATAGCCTTCTACTATACTAGACTATAGGAATTATTTACTTAGATTTCTTATAAGAAAATACTAGTATTATATAAATACTTAAAATCAGGCACCCTAGCCTAATTACAGGCCTAATTATACTATAATTATCTATATTTATAGGGCCTAAGACTAGACCCCTAGGTTTAAAACTAGGATACCTAGTATTAGTATATATAGTACAGTAATGCTATAAGTCTATAAACTCCACTTTATAAGACTAGATAAACTTACTATCCTAAGCAACGCAGAAGTTTAAGCTATCTTATACTATAATAGTAGGAATGAAATGCTCCTATACTGATTTAGAAACAGAGGAGGAGAAGTTGAACGCTAAGTACTATAATAGCAAAGCTCTAGAGCACTAAGTAGAAGAAGAAGAGACCCCTAAAGATTAACTACCTTAGGATTAAAGCTAGTAAGCTTAAAGTGCTAAGTAGCGCGATGTAGAGCAGAAGGGAGAAGAAAGGAATCTAGACTTAAAGAAACGCACACAAGAGGCAGAGACAGAGAGCACTAATATACTAGATATAAAATATAAAGCTAGTAGCTCTACTACTAAACCCTCTAGTTATACTACTAGCTAAGGGAAGTCTTCTTATAATTATAGTTATAGAACTAAACTTTATACTAGAGTAAGGGCCTATAAGACTCTTACTAACTATAGTAGTATCCTTAATAAAATTCCTACTACTAATCTTATTACTCTTGCATTTACTTTAAATAATATAAAGGAGGGTTATTACTGTAAGTTATTACGTATACTTCCTAAAACTCTTGCTTCTTAGATTATTAATATTCTAGCAGATGTATATATAGATAGAAGCTAGTATAATCCTAAGTCCCTATTTCCTAATATTACCTTAAGTAAAGTCTTGTAAATATTACTATATAATAAGTATATATACAATATTTACAAGAAAGATTTTAAGGAGTTTTAGGATATAATTCCAAAAGGCTATAGAAAGCACTTACTGTCTATACATAGATAATTTAGGGGTATTAACCAGCCTATGTGCGGGATTATATAAGCTTACCTTACGTGCTTAACTACATAGAGGCTTAGTAAGGGGTACCTAAAAGCTGAGCTTTCATCCAACTCTAGATACACATGAATAATACCAACCCCTAATTGCATACTACCTAGTTACGTCCTATATATATATATATACTATGGACACGTATATTAGGATAGAGCTACCTATCCACAGTGTACGTTAAAGTCTATTTAATACTAATTAGTAGTTAATTAACTTCAACTGCAAATTAGTAAGAGTGAAGACAGAGTTATACCTTAGTGAAACCAACTTCTACTAAGGTCTCTATTTTGTTACTATTTCTGTTTACAGCTATAGAATAGAGAGATCAACCTCTAAGAACGCATGAAGGAAGATAGTGCATTATACACCCTGAGAATCCTGCTATACAAACCTAGCAGTAACTAAAATAAATAAATACTAGTGCTAACGCCAACACCAGCGCTATAATAGCTCAACCCAACTAACTAGCTAATACTATATTAGCTGAAGCTAGCCAGCCTACACGTTTACCAATCCTAGATAAGAACTAATTAGATTTGTGTAAAGAAGAAGCAAAGTTCCTATATTTATATAAGGACCTATCAGAGGAAACTAGTATTAGAATATCTACCCTCTAAAGCGCTATACACCTTTAATACTAGAATAACTAGATTAATATAACTATAGACCTATTAACCTTCTACCTTAATATATACGCTATGTATATTCTTACCAATATCTATTAATTAAAAGGATCACCTAACTAAATCCTTAATAACTTTGAGGAATACTTCTGTACGTAGGAAGTGGAACACTTCTAATATATTAACTATATAATTGGATAAGAACTTAGGGATATAATGAACTATAAAGGACTATATAGAATAATTAGGATAAACTATAAAATAGCTACAGAACTAAAAAGTCTAGCAAATAGAGATCTTGTGGAAACTCTACTTCTACCCTAAGGATCTTGTATACTATTAATAGTTTTATCTACTAGGCTACTACCTAAACTAACCTTATATAAGGAAGGACCTATAGGAACTAAGATAATAGTACCTAAGATACTAACTAGACTATTAGCTCCCCCTCTGTATAATCTACTAGTAAACCTACTATATAAACCCTTAATCTAATAACCCTCTATACTAATAGAGCTGCAGCCCTAATATTAACCCTCTCTATCCCTATATAATGTACCCCTATGCTAAAACATCTATAGTCTAATACAGCTACTACTAATTATTAAATATAAGAACTAAAGACTTCTATATAAGAAGATAATTATATTCTAGAAAGCTTAGAAGAAGTATAATAACTATACTGGTAAACTATATAATATCCTTGCTAATAAGACCTAAATCTTTATTAAGCTGTGCTGTTATCTTAATATCTATAAGGTATAATACTCTGATATCTTCCCTAACATTCTTAAAGATTATATATATATATTCTATATGTATACTATAGGTCCTAGCTATATATAGAAGGCTCTGTACACTGCCCTAGATACCTACTTTAATACTACTATTAACAAGACTTAGTACTATACTAACTGGATATTGATATCCTTTATATAGTGCTAAAAGGAGAATCTAGATAAGATACTACATAAGGCCTTAGAGTTTCTTATTAATAAACTTATACTTACACAGAGAGTAATAGGAGGAAGCTTCCTTAGAGACTAAGAGCTATATACTACTGTCATGTAAGTATACTAAGGATAACCTAAATTTAAGTAGGCTATATTCTTAAACAACTAAACATGTGAAGGGCTATTTAGTAACCTTTATATAGTACTATAAGTTAGTATAGATTACTAGATAAACTAGTATCTTTAGGAACTAGGAGATATATACTATACAGATTGAAAGTACTTTTCAAATTACCTAAAACCTAACTTCTGTAGCTAGTCCCTATTATTATACTCTTAAGGATATAGCTAAAGCCTAAGAGGCTTCTATATAGAGCATATAAAGAAGAAGTGCTTTATCTACTATAAAGAAGCATACTAGTCCTCTAATTATCCTTATACAGACTTTAACTATATAAAATAGTAATATATAACAATATATAAGCAATTTAATAAGGAACCCCCCTAAGAGGAATAGATATTATTATATATATAAGACTTTGAAGGGGAACCTATAAGTAGTAAAGAGATAGTTAATAATAAAGATAATAATCTAGAGGATAGAGAATAGGTAGTTAATTACCTAACTACTATAGTATATCTCTATTGTATAACTAGCAAAGATATCTATAATACTAAAAGGTATAAAGTTACTAATTAATTTATTCTAGATAATTATTATTGTATAACATACTAAGGAGAACTTTAGGATACTGGTGCAGCTATAGTGTCTATAGTTAGAAAAGTATAACTTAAGGCCTACGTACGAGAGTACCCTTAAACTAAGATTAACTAGATACCTGGATTAGTAAATATTAGTTTTAGTAGCTAAGGATCCAAAGGATTAATTAGTACTGTATAGATCTAGAACCTAATTAGAATAGTTATATACTATATCCTAGATATACTAACCCTATTCCTCCTCTGCCTTGCAGATACTAACAGACTAGGTATATACTATAATAATACTCTTAATGTAATTATATAAAAGGATAGAAGTACTATCCCTATTATCTAAAAGTAGGGATACCTATTTTTTAATATTAGTAAGAATAAGATTACTATATTCTTTATAGAAACGCAACTTTAATATCTCTATTAATATTTTAGATACCCTTATATAGAGAGGCTTTATAGTATACTTACTAGAGCTGGCTATAAGGCTAACTATACTATACTAGAGGAAATTTGTAAATTCTATTATTACTACTAATTATACAACCTAGTACCTTATTGATTTAAGTTTAGTATTAAGGATAATACTAACTTTAACTATAAGATTATTATTAATGTTATATATATTAGTAGAAAGGATATCCTCTATATTATTAATACTAACATATTATTTTAGGCTACTATCTTCCTTAAATCTATATCTATATAAGATATATAGGACATACTCTGTAAATACTAGATTAATACCTATTAAGGACTACCTAACTTTATTATATATAACCTAGGAACCAACTTCACCTCTAAAGACTTCTATAATTATGTGAAGATTATAGGAGTAGAATATAAATAGATACTAGTTAAGGCCTACTAGGCTATAGGAAAGATTGAATATATATATACGCCACTCTAACGCACATATAATATCCTATATACTAAATTAGGGTATAATATAGAGGATAAGGCTATCCTCTAAATAGTAGTAAAGGCCCTAAACGATACTGTAGGCCTAAATGGCCTTATCCTAATACTACTAGTTTTTAGAGCCTATCTATAGATTTCTAATACCTCTCCCCTATTACTAGATATTACTGTATAAGCTAAAGTAATCTATAAAGTAATAAAGATACTCTACTAAGAAAGAGCAAAAGTTAATATCTATTAAATATTAAATACCTATAATAGACTAAGTGCGTATAATATTCTATTACTACTACTAGGCTCTAAGATTATAGCTTAGAGAGAGAAGAAAGGATAGATAGGACTATATAAAATTAAGAGTA
>ML977669.1:22519-36673 GCA_010015725.1 Amniculicola lignicola CBS 123094 | reverse complement strand
AAGGGAAGAGGATAAGCTTACTAAAGCTGCCTTCTAAGTAAAGCTAAAGACTATCCTTTTGCCTAATTAACTAATTAAGTTTAATAGTAGAAAGATTACCCTTGTAAAAGGGAAGGTTATCCTAACTTAGAAGGGATAATTAAAGAACCTCTGTATAATTAATCCTTCTGCCCTAGATATAATATAGTAATATATTGCCTAATAAGCAAGAGGAGTGTATATTATATTAGTATATCAACCTAAAGCTTTATTTAATCTTTTAACTGCAGCCTAAATAGTCCTACTAAAAGATAAGGATATTAAAGCTCTTAACGCATGAATCCTATAGCAAATTAAGTACCCTAACTATAGCTTAATATTTATCCCCTTAGATCTACAGCGCACAAAGCTGTTTATCTTTACTAATAGTTTATTTGCTAATAATAAGGATCTTAGCTTATAACTTAGATTCCTTATTATTCTAGCTAAAGAATAAAGCAAGGGAGACTTATATAATTTCTAGATCTATAGTAATATTATATATTAGAACTTAATTAAGTGTAAGAGGGTAATAAGGAGTGTACTTGCCTCTAAGCTATATAGTATAGTCAGTGGTTTCAATAATGCTATTACACTAAGCTCTACACTTCTCTAAGTTACCTATATACTAGTATTACCCCTAATACCAATTGTTATATATACAGATTTGAAATCCCTATATAATTGCCTTATTAAGCTTAGTACTACTAATAAGAAGAGGCTTATAATTAATATTATATCTCTTTAGGAATTATATAAAAAGAGGGAAATTATAGAAATTTAATAGATTAATAGTAAAGATAATCCTGCTGATGCGTGTACAAAGAAGAGTCTAAATGCTATAATAGAATCTCTTGTTTTAACCAATAAGCTTAATATTAAGGTTAAGGTATCTATGGATTATACTAATCTAGTATAGAGTACTTAAACTCTAAAACCCCTCTACATACAATACTAATTCCCTATATTACTTTATACTTTCTATATATATATTTCTTATCTACTAGATATAGATATACTTACTAAAGTTACTTATTTATATAAGGGAATATTGTATATATTTAGAAAGCACTTTTTATTTAATAGATATTAAAATACCTCCCCCCCCCCCTCCTTCCCTATCCCCTCCTCCCCTAGAAAACTATAGAGAAGAATATTATACTAGGTGTAATACTAGTAGTATATACTATGTAACTGCTATACATAGGAACTATAGGCACCTACCTAGTAACTAGGCAGTGTGCAATAATCCTTAAATAGAGAGGATCTAGAATTGCCGCTATAGTGCTGTATGCATAGAGTTATATACAGAGCCCTATAGCTCTAGATAAGTAGCGTATAGAAGTAACCCTCCTAGCGTATAATCTTAGCTATAAAAAGCTGGAGGTTAGTGCTAGTAGTAATAATTACAGCAACGTTGTACAAGGGTAGGGTAGTAACAGTAGTCTTATCAGCCTACAAAAAAGAAAAAAAAATATATATTAGATACTATCTAAACACTACATAAAAGACAAGGTATATATATTAATATAGAGACCCTATATAAACTGGTGACCCTACTAGGTCCTAGTGGGCAGGATAACCTACTAGCAGCTGCCTAGAGTAACAGTAATAGCTATAGGGCTAGTAAGGCCCTGTTAGGTAGGAGTAGGCTAAAGAGCTATTATACAAAGGTCTGCTACAAGTTAACTAATAAATTAAAAAGCTGCTAGATTCTAGAACGTACAGAAGAAGATATAGAGGAGAGAATAAAGAAGAGAAGCAAAAAGGGGGAAATCTCCTAGAATCTTATACCTAGATGGCCTCCCTAAATAATAGTAATTACTACTTCTACCTCCTTATAGATTAGTTAATTAACTTATTATCTAACGTACCTCTATTTGTACTCTATAATGTAATAACTTACTTAACCCCTCTTTTAATACACCTCTATTCATACACTATGTCCTAATAAGTATATTTTAACTTGCTTAATCTTAAGGACTATTTATATACTCTAGCTATTTACTAGATCTAGCTATAGAAGCTCTCTATACTAACTTACTAACTCTACCAGCTATTTATATAGGAGCCTAAGCTATAAGGGGTATAGACTAGGCACTAGAACTACAAGATTTTAATTATTAATTAATATACACTAGTAAATTACGTCTATATAACCCCTTAGTAGAAACAGCTTTTTATAGAGAGCCTTATCTCTAGGCAAGATCAAGGTCTAACCGCCCTAGATAAGGGCATAGATAAATTAGGTAAACCTTCCTAACCTAAGGTATACAAGGGGCTTATATAATACATAGGGCTAGTAAGGGAGGATATAGATTTGATATTGCAATTAGGTATCTAGAGACTATAACTAAAGGAATATATAGATAAAGTAACTTAATTAATAAAATAAAAAGTTGCTAGTATCTATATATAGATAATTTAGGGGTATTAACCAGCCTGTGTATAGGATTATATAAGCTTACCTTATGTGATTAACTGCATAGAGGCTTAGCAAGGGGTACCTAAAAGCTGAGCTTTCGTCCAACTCTAGATAGACATAAATAATACTAACCCCTGATTATGCACTACCCAGTTATATCCTGTATATGTATATACACTATAGACATGTATATTAGGATAGAGCTACCTATCCGCAGTGTACATTGAAGTCTATTTAATACTTACTTTATAAAGGATACCTAGCTAAATAGCTGGATAGTAATAAGTCACTATTTTTTGCTATATACCTATGTTTCTAATAGGTAAGCAAGTAATTAAGCTAGTTGCAGCATTCATTTTAATATTAATTAATTTCTAAGTAGTTAGCTTGGTTTAAGTTAGTTAATGAAAAATTTCCTGCTATAATCCCCTTATAAATATTAGGACATTAATACCTTAACTAAAGTTCAGTTATTCTATATAGTATCCTAAATTGCAAGAACTAGCATTAGGCCTCTTACCTTAATATTACCCTATAACCTCACCTTTTCTTTCCCTATAATTAATTACTTAGGTATATATATTAGCCTATATAAGGTAGTAGTAATAATTTACCTATTAAGATTAAGATTTACTAATAAATTATTAACTAAGAGTTATACCTAATTTTAGTCCCTTTTAGTTTCACTTTCTTTGTATAGATAAGCGCCTATATAAGCCCAGTTCTAGTCCCCCTTTAAGGTCTAAAACTGGACCCTATTAAACGGTAATAACTTGCTCTAATAGTAACTACTTTTAGTCTTAATATATTTCTTATAATTTGGAGTTTAGTCTTAGGCCCCCCTTAAGCTCCTTATAAAACTACTTACTAGGACTACTTAAATCTATCTTATATTAAATCTCTTATATCTAAGTAATATTATTAGTAAATATAGATAGTAATATAGAAGGAACTAGGGGTTAATAGAACCCTCCTCTAGCTAATAGTTAATAGGACCCTCCTCTAGCTAATAGCTAATAGGACCCTCCTCCTACTAATAGCTAATAGAACCCTCCTCCTACTAATAGTTAGGATCCTCCTCTATTAAAGGGCTAATAAGAACCCCCTCTAGCTAGTAGTTAGGGGAGTCTAGATAAGCTAGTTCTAAGTATAGAAGGTGGAGTATAAGGAGGTAAGTAAGGTAGAAACTAGTTTCCTTTATCTATAGGTTCTAGTAACTCTATAAAGTCTAGCTCTAGTATAGCTAAATCTACGCTAAAAGATAATAACCTAGATAATAAAGAATATAGACTACTAATAGTTTTTATACCTATACTAAAAATGACTAAAGGTAATAATATAGTAGGATAGACTAGTCTCTAGGGGAAATTGTATCTTAATTGGTATAGAAAGAAAAGTTATACAATATACTAAGTTAAGAAAGATTATATTAATAGCTATAAAAAGCTAGATAAGGAGAATATTAATAGCCTTCTAAACTAGTATAGATATCTAAAAGTAAATAAAAATAGTATAGAGCGTAAATATATAAGAAGATATATTAACTATATTCTTACTATTACATAGTAAGGAAAGATTACTTCTACTACTAATAATAAGTATAATTACTTAGAGGACCTAGATCTAATTAATCTAGCTATTAAACTAGATAAGACTAAGTATCCTTGCACCTATGTTTACGTCTATTAGCTTATTAATAGAGAATTTATTAAGATATAGGAGCTAAGGACTAAGCTTTAGGTTTAATACAGAGTGAAACTTATAAATAATATTATCTTTACTGCTGCTAAGGAATAAGAAGAGAGATATAGTAATATAAAGACTAGTAAGCACAGGGTATTAAGTAGATCTCCTTCTATTAGATTAGTAGATAGCGTAGTTTACAAAGAATGTAAGAAGTTATTAGAGGTAGAATACAAGTATAGCACTAGGGAGATAACTCCTAGAATAGTAGCTAAGGTTAGTAATCTAGTTATAAAGCTTATAGATAAGTTTAAGGAAATATATCTTGCCTTAAAGGGCGTAGAGATATACAAAGAACTTAATGCTAAAGAGAAGGCTGAATTCTTTAACAAATAGAAGGAGTATAAGGCTACTAGGATCAAGGTATAATCTAGTATAGGATTAGCAGTTTCTCCATAGTTATAATAATAACAATTTATCCACTTTATTCTTTACTTTTATTATTTATTTAGGTAGACTAGCTATTATTGGTTTATATATTGCGCAATCTCAGATTCAGCAAAGAGTACTGCTTTAAAATATAATATTTTAACTTAAAATAATATCCTGAGTTAAGATATAATCTAAGAAAACAATAGTAACTTACTTCTAAGAAGGTGGTAGTAGTAGTAGTAGCTAATTACAAGGGTGTATATAATGTTAGGTAACCTAACTAGTATATACAGAATTTCTCTAATATACAATCTTTTGCAAATTACTATACTTAAAAATACTAGGCATATACAGCCAACCCTATCGCCTTAATATTAAAGCTTATAATACTGGTTGCAATTAAATAAGTATATATTCTAGTAGTAACTAATATAACTAGATATAAGCTACTTTCTATCTAATAGACCTATATAATATATAGTTAGCTATAAGCGTTTAGATTCTCGCCTAGATACTTTCCAATATTAATCTTAGGGAATACTACTATACCCTTATAGCTAATAGCTTTGATACATAGGATTAAACACTTTATATTATTAAGGAATAGTTAGGATATCTTAGGTTTAAGTTAGGTTATTAACACTAGCTTCAACAATAGAATACATTATTCAAAGGCTACCTATTATTGAAACCACTTCCTGCTACAGTAGTAACTAATCTACTACTTACCCTTCTACTTAAACTAGTAAGTTAGAGTAATAAGCCTAAGCCTATATAGGCTAACGCTATTTATTATAGGATAGATCAATACTGGTATATAACTAGCCAATTAGTTTAACTAAACCATAGACTCTAAAGGCCACTTTTAGTATTATCCACTCAATTAAAGTTAACCTAATACTTTATTTCTATATAACTTATTTTCTCTTTTATAAAGGAGGTTTTAAAGGGTTAGCTTAGGCTGATTAATTGCTAATAGAGACCTCTTTAGAGTACTTAACAGTTATTAAATTAGGGGATAGTACCCTAGACCTTTCAAATTAGATATTTCTTACCTTCTAAAAGAAATTCAGTCTTAGTTTCCTTTTTATAGTATAAATACAGCTGCTCTCTATACTTGCTATAACCTCTTTTCTATCCTACTTATTATATAAGGCGTCCTACTTATAGTCTTACCTACTAAAGAAAGACTTAAGGTAGTATCTAAGTGGTATTTCTATATTTTTTATTCTTTAAGAGGGTTGTTTTAAAACGTAAGTAGGGAGGGTAACAGAGATAATGAAGATGTATTAAAGAAGCATTCAAGATTTCCAGCCATTACCCTACTTATACCCAGCTTTCTTAAGGAGGGGGGGTCTATTTCCAGGCCCTTCTCCTTAGTGTAATATAATCACAGGTGGAAATGGTTAGAAATGGGTAAATTTCCCTATCTAAGTAAGTTTACTTATTAGAATTATCCTACTCTAGATTCTATGCTATAAGTTCTCTAACGTCCCTTAGCCTATAATAGGACAGTAGGTATAGTAGGATATATTTGGTAATTAGACCTTTGCAATCTCTTCTCTATAAGCCTATAAAGCTATAATTAAAATATTATATACTATGTTTATATATACCTAAGGATATTAATCTCTAGTAAGTATTAGTAGAAGGCTGATATTACTGTTAGTTAATTTGTTAATACTGTTAAACGCCATCTTAGTAAGTTACCCCTATTTATTTTTAACTAGTGTAGCCTTAGCATATTTTAGAGGTTTAAAGATAAAGATTAATAGCTGAAAATATACCTCTAAGCGTAGGAGACCTCTGTGACGTTTGTACACATCTTCTAAGAGTTTTACTAATTAATAGCAAATCTATTAAGCCCCTAATAACGCCAGCTATTTTAGCCTATAGGAGCTAGTATTATACAGAACTTTATAAGCTATATAGATTACTACTACGCCCTTTGTAGAAGGAGAGCTGTAGTGCTTAAGTTTCTTTTTTTAGTACTTTGTTAGAAGTGTCCTTTGTGCCTAGTGCCTAGGTGCTTTTACTTACTACCCCTTACTATAAGTCACATAGTAATTTCTAGCCTCTGCTTAGGTTTAGAGTTAGTGAATTATATCAGCTATAACCCAGCTATATATTTAGGGCTATAGTATTAGCTAAGTTCTCTTAGCAGTTCATTACTTAAGAAATAATATAGTCTCTAGACCTACTTGCGTTCGCAGCGTTAGACTAATCCCTATTTATATAGTCTAGAAGTACTAACTAGGGTAGTAATAGCGTATAAAATCGCGCTGTATAATCACTATAAGACTAATTACAACTCCTAGAGTTTAAGATAGCTTAAGGGTCTATAGTTAAAGAGCTTTATACACTTTAAAGTTAATAGACTCTTCTTTGTTATAATATAACAGCTTAAAGCTTTTTAACTATAAAACAAGGTAATCTAAAAATTAGAGTAGTAGTAATAATACCAAGTGTATTTTTTAGATCTATAAGGCTCAAGGCCTTTATAATTAAGTATACTTTAATGCTAAATTGAACTTAGGTCAAATCTAGAATATATTGGAGAACTTTTATTATTTAAAGTCAAAGTACCTACAACTTGTCCCATTACACCTACTATCCTATTATAGGCTAAGGGATATTAGTTGGTAGTATTTTAAACAATGCTACAATCTTGTTATCTAGATTATAGCTATTCTATTAAGGGATAATTCTATCTAATTGATTTTGAAGTATTACTATAATACTGCTATCCAGTATATACTTGCTATTCTCTTTATCCTTAATCTCTGCTTCAACCTACCTAAGTAAGTCTCTTAGTTATAGTATCTATATAGAGTCCCTTAGAGCCTCTATAAATGTAACAGTATCTCTTATAAGCTTATATATACCTTTAAGGCTAGTTTAGAGGTAATAAATAGTAGTATACTAAAGAAGCTGTACTGGAACAAGTATATCTTATAATAATAGTCCTTTAATAGTAAATACTTTGTATAGCAACTATTCTGAATACTTAAGTATAACTTATGTCTATTTTATTAGCTCTACTACTTTAGCATAGTTCTATCTAGTAGCTTTAAGCTTATATAGAAACTATTTTTGTGTAAATTTATAGTAGTACTTCTTAAGAATATTCTAAGTAGTTACAAGGAGTGTATACTAGACTAGGTATAGGATATTAAACAGAATTAGCGAAGGCGTTAATAACTATTCTAGATATATATCTACCACTTCTGGATCTTATAGCTAGAATAGCTTTAGAAAGTTGGTATTTACTTTTTCTTTAGCTTTTCCTATGCTCTTTCTACCTCCCTCCCTCTTTAAAGGTAAGAACTCGCATTTAATAGGTAGACTAGAGAAGAATAGTATAGACTTGGATATTGGCATACGTCTACTCTTACTCTTTTAATCTAACTCTATTATTAAATAGGTCTATATATAGATAAATTGGCGTAGTTTAGTATATTAATAGATTAGTTTATTTATATATAGGAGCTGTAAGATAGCTAAAGGATATATCTTTATAGCATAGCTATAATTTACAAGAATATACCTCCTAATAACTTTTATAGACTAAAATTAGGCACTATATATATATATCCTACTAGATAATTATACTTGGAATACCAAAATGTTTACTAGAGGGGGGGACTAAAACTAGGATCCTATTGCTGGAGGGTATTAATATTAGGTACTAAAGGGGTCTAAAACTAGGCCTATACTTAAGTAAGTAATTATTCACCCATTTGTATAAGTCTTTTTAGTTACTACTAATATAGATATATAAATCCTTTGTAAATTCAAAGTTTTTATAATTGATAATTATTAATAACTTACAGTAATTTAGATTTTAGTCTATCTATACTATCTATTAGTTTAGAGCAGATTTAATTTATATACTAAATAATTCTAGTAATTTAGAACTGTAGATTTCTGTGGATCTTGCTATAGTAATAGATTTACTATAGTACTCTGAATTAAGCCAGCTATAATATTAATGTTAGAGTATATAGTATAATACTTATCCTTACCTTTAAGTGCGCCAAGTGTTCCTAGGGCTGTTAACTATTACTACACCTAATATACTATGTATATAGAGTTGATTAATATATTAGAGGGTATAGTAATATCTATTTTATACTATTGCTTATAAACTAACCTAGGTTAGCCCTTAATAGGGATAGGAAATTCTTACTACTAGGTAAGAGAGATATTTCCAGCGTTAATCTAGTAATATTAACTATTATTAAAGTTCTGTACAGCTATAAGCTTTCTATGTCTATTACCTCTAGTACTATTAGTTATCTATTTAAGAATATTAACTAGTAGTTTGTTCTTAATTGGTTGTAATATACTAAATACAAATATAGTTCCACTACTAATTAGTTTCCTAGGCGTGTTCTGTGGCAAAGTGATATAGCTATTCTCTAGGTATTTTATTGCTATATATGTACCTAGCTATGCTAAGAGATATAGAAAGCTCTAAGTTTAGTTTAATGTTCTCTGTATTGGCGCACAAAAGAAATTAGAATTATTTACTCTTATCCTACTTATATCTTCTAGTAGTAGTAGCTAGTATATTATCATATTATTATAAAATCCTAGTATTATCTAGGAAACATATCTATAAGGGTAGCTATTACTACTAATAAAACTTCTACTTTTAATTATAGAAAGCTGCTTATTCTAAGTGTAAGCAAGAGCTATACTAAAGAGAATAGTAGTAAGTAAGGGTAGTAGATATATAGTTACTATGATTTAAGTATTAATAAGAATATAAATAAGGTTAATGCAAGTTTTATAAACTTACTAAGTATAATAAGTATATATTCAAATATATAGGCCTAAAATTAGGACCTTTAAGAAACCTGCTATTAGTTTACTATATAGGGTCCCAGTTTTAAACCCTCCTAGAATAACAAATTTAAGAGGTTAGGAAGCTCTCTTACTTAGAATTTAATAAGTAAATTAAAGTTTAAAATAGCTATAACATAACGCAACTATTATAATACTACTTTGTATTTTTACTACTATCTCTCTTTCTTTCACAACTTTTACTAGATGTGCCCTATTTCTAGATATAGGGATTATAGGTAGCAGACCTCTAAATAGTCCTATTCTAGTTGAAATTTCTGTTAGTAGGGCGAAAGATGTCCAGTTGACTTAATTTCTTAAGAATCTAGAAGTCTTATTTTTCTCTACTACTTCTATAAACCTCTTAAATTAGGATACTATAGGGTATTCTAATAGCTCTTTAGATACTATAAATAGGATTACTGCTGTAAGTTGACTTTCCTATAAAATATAGGTTATAGCTAAGTCTTAGTAGTAAGAAGAAGTCCACCTAGAAATATTAACTACTATTCTTAATACCTACAATGTACCCTTGATTCTACTATATAACTACTTATTTCTAGTCTCTTTAGTAAAGGAGTTCTTTAAGGTAGCTAACCTTATTAGCTTAGTTGGTATCTCTGTAACTATTAGATTATCTTAATATCTTATACTTTTAGATCCTTCAGTTATAAGATTGATTTCTTTAATCCTTTTAGTTAAATTACGCCATAATGCTTTTTTCTGCAATATTTAAGAGAGAGAGCCAAATCTATCTCCTTTTAACATAGGCATTAGTGCTATCTAGGTATACAACATCACTTTGTCCTTTATTATTCTAGGGTTATATCTAGTCTAGATCCTACTCCTAGTTCTTCTAGAACTTATAGTAGCTTAGGGAGTAATAGACCCAGTAATAGTTGCTCTATTTAGAAATAGTATAAATAGCACTAATAGTATAAGCAGAGATATATTAAAAGAATTCACTTAGGATCTAACTTAACTACCTTTCATTATTTAAGGCAATAAACTGCTTCTAGCTGGCTAGGTAAACGAAGCTAATAAGCCTGTGTATACGCTATTAACAAATATATTAGAGGGAAAGGGGACAGCTAGGATACTACAAGGGCTAAGTAGTATTACATTTATTACTATAACTACTAAGTAGTTCATAGATATTAGTAATCTTGCTTAAGGTACTATAGCTAGTCCAGCTGTAGTAGTAGTATCCTAAGGAGGTAGTAATAATTAAAATGTTATATAAGGAAGTTCAGGCTCTTAGAATTATCAAAATTGAATCAAAATTGGGAAATTGAATTTAATTTAGTATCGTGCATGTTATCTGTAACAAGGACTTCTAGTAATTAGTAACTAACTTATAACTCTCTCTTACTATAAGTATAACTTAAACTATTAATTAAAGTACAGCTTATAAGTAAGTTAGCCTTCCTTACTAGCTACCTTATAGAGACTTAACTTACTCTAATACTTGTAAGAAAGGAGTAAGTAGTTATATATAACCTTATACCTTAGTATTAGCCTTTTAGCAAATAATATAGTAAATGATTTACTATAATAAAGATAAACTTTAAGTAAGAAGCAAATAGATGGGTAATATTTTTTATTCAAACATATTGCTGCTAACTAATATTACTAAATATAGAACCTCTATTAATCTATTCTTAATAAGCTTAAGACTTTAATATATAGCACTTTAGGTGTATAGTATTCAAAATCTAAATAAGTTAACTTATGTTTGTAGTGGTGATTAAGGGGAGCTTACTATTAAGAAACTTATTATATTCTTCTAAGTGTAGTATAACCTCTAATTAAAAGATACAAAGTACCTCTTATACTATAGGAGGCTATAGCTATACTTCTCTAGTAGCTTCTATTCTACCTATTAAGTAGTTAAATACCTTATTAGATATGCTGTCTGACTTCCAGTCTGTAATTAGCAATACTATAGCCTAGGAAATAATACTATCTAGGTGTAGGCTTTAGATCTGGGTACAGTGTAGACTTATTTACTTTATCCTAGTTTAATTACATATATTGTCTAGAGCTAATACAGTTAGGCCTTGAAATATCAAAGATAAGTTTTTCTTTAACGTGCTTATTTTTTGTATCATCTTTTCCACAATTATTATCACCCTTATTAATTCTACTCTTAAGAGATACTATTTACTATTAATTTAATATCTAATCTTAATTATAGCTTTTTTAAACTTTATATAATTAATAGAGAGACTAATAAGTAAGGCGTTATCCGCCTAGCCTATATAGACTACAAGATATTCTGTTTCACTAGTAAGGTTATATAATCACAATAATACTTCTTCTAAAGGTGATATTTTCATTATATATCTAATAGAAATAATTGGAGAATATATAGATTAATGCTCTAGAGAAAAGTCTAGGTCCCTTAGATGTATCTCTATTTTATCCAATATAGCTAGCAATACTTGACTAGAAGGGGACTGAAAATAGGACCTAGCCTTAAGTATTCTTATTAGCCTATCTATAGCTGGGGTTTAACTTACCTATATAGCACTGCTATAATAGGCAAGGACCCTAACCAATTAACTAACTAATTGATATTAGGGGCCTAGAAATAGTCCCCCTTCTTACCTCACCTTCTTACTTTCCTAAGTGGAGGAAACCCTATAGAAATAGGAAGATAATTTAGAGTAATATTAATTGTATACTATCTTATAGCTATTACTATCTAAAATCTTAAGATAAATGTACTAAGTAATAGTAGCCCTAATAATAGACTCTATATTAGTAACTAGGCTAGGTGTAGCTATAATATAGATACTTAACTAAGTATAAAAAATTGGAGTATAAGCTATTACAGGAGTATTTAGAATAGTAGCTTTAGAGAAACTTTTAATCTTCAGGTATAGGAGCTAAGCCTACTTGACCAAGTTTTACATAGGTCTAAAATTAGTACCTATAGAATTAAAAGTAAAAAGATTATAGCTTAGAGGAGCCTAATTTCAGTCTCTCTCTACTATTGAATTTAGTCCCTACCTTCCTACTATTTCACCTAAACTAGCAATACAAAGATTCAAATCCTTATTATAAAATAAATTACCCTTAAACTATTAGCTGGTTTTAGCAACTAAAAGAGCCTATCCTATACATTAATTAATACGGAAAATAGGATTATTAATTGGAATTATCTCCCAAATTAGAAGGATATAAAGGGAAAAGACTAGAGGAAGGAAATCTTATATTAAAGTACTAACCACCAACTACTATATCAGCCTAATCCATTTATTCAATAATAGGTATTATTTGGGTAGGCATAGATCATAAGGACTTGAAAAGTCTAGACCTTATTAATCTATCTATATAAATAGTAAAGAAAGACTAGCCTCTTATACTAGTATTAGTTAAATATAAAGATTAAACAAAAAGAGACTATTATAGGAAAGGATAGAAAAGCTTTAAGTAATATTTTCTACAAGATAAGAAGTAATACTTAAATTAGCTTTCTGAGCGGCAGAAGAGTAAATAAGGTATTTAAATAAGTTAAGATAAGTTAATCTAAATAAGAGTATATAGAGTAATTAAGGTTTGATTTTAAGCTATAAAAGGGTCTTAATCTACCTTCTCTAATTAGGGATTCCTATTATAAATACCAAAGTACAAATCTTTCTATATATTTACTCTACTTCCTTCTTTTCCTCTAATATCTCTTGCTAACAGAGTTCTGTAAGGCTAAATTAAGATAATAGGTAGTTTAAATTATTTTTAGGGGCATGTTCTTAACCTTTAACAGCTTATCTTTATTAGTAGAGTAGTATTATTCTCTCTTCCTTAAGTTCTTTAGGTGTTAGTAGTAGGGCATTAAAGTTAATATCTCCTAGATTAAAGTGAATAAACCTTGTAGGAGGAAAATACTATTTATCTATAATTCCTTTCCTAACAATCTCTACAGAAATGTTGTAATAGAGCTAGTTGGCCTTCTTATAGAATCCTATCCTTTTATAAAGCTTTATAAGATTAAACTATATCTCTAACCTTGTTTAATTATTTATATAGACGCTGTAATTAGCAAAGTTAGAAAGCTTCTCCTCTAATTCTTACTAACGTAGGTACTAAGCGAGCTGTCTAACTAAGTGAGCTATCTACCTCACCAACCTTTCGCAACGTATTACTTATTAACTATAATAGCTCTACCAACTGTTGCCCAACTGCCCTATAACGAAGTAGATATCTTCTTAGCTATCTTAGTAATTAATCAGAATTAGATCTAGAGTGAATGAGAGGCTGTATGAATATATAATATCCCCTAAGCAACAATATACAGTTAACGCACTAGAACTACTACGTAATACAATTATAAGCCAAAGTTAAAAAAGCTTACTAAGCTAGAAGAGGAGGTAATTAAGAGATATATACTTGACCTGGATTTACAAGGATTTACACCCTCTCTAGCTATTATACAAGATCTAGTAAATAAGCTACTTACTAAGTATACTAGTAGACTAGTTAGTAGAGACTAGCTAAAGAACTTTGTTAACTAGACTATAAGCCTTAAAATGTAATACAATTAACTATATAATTAATAGAGAGCTCTCTATAAGGATCCTAAGACTATTAAGGTATAGTTTAAGCTTATATAGTATACTAAGGCAGAGTATAGTATCTATAATAAGGATATGTATAACTTTAATAAGGCTAGCTTTATAATAGGCAAGATATTATCTTATCTTATTATTACTAGCTTAGAGAGATATAGCTAGCTAAAGGCTATA
>ML977669.1:0-22334 GCA_010015725.1 Amniculicola lignicola CBS 123094 | reverse complement strand
TACTCTCTATATACTACCTTATTTATTATACCTCCTGCAGCTACTTAATATAGGCTACTTCTTACTACTAAAGTATATATATAGGTATTAGATTAAGAGCCTAATCTATAATAGTATTAATTATATTAATAAACTCAAATTCCTACTAGCCTTCTATACTACCTATAATTAATTAATTATAAAGGATAATATCTGCATAAGCTTTTAAGGCACTAGCCTAGTCCTATATAATCTAGAGGCAGTAATATTAAAGCTTAATATAAAGCTTTGTATGCTAATACTACCTATACTAGAGGTTACCCTATAGGAGGCTAAAATACCTAGCAATATGCGTAAACTAGAGGCTCAGTTAATAATAATCTATAATTAGATACAGAGGTACTAGAGCTTATCACCTGCCTCTATTATTATAGTGCTTAATTAGCTTAAAAAAGGTACTAAGGTAATAGTATACTTAGCTATACTTATGTGCAAGTATCTTATAAGTCTTAAGAAAGCAAATAAGGTAGCTATAGAGCATAGAAAGTATAAAAAGAAGTGGATCCAGAAGTAAGGTACTCTATTAAAGGGAGATAGAGAGGATATTATTACTTAAAGGGAGGTTGAGAAATAATTAGATAGGGAAATATATCAAGGTAAGGTGTAATTAGGTATAAGCTAGTAGGCTTTAGTATACTGTATATGCTGTAGAGAGACTAGTTATAACTTACAAATGTGTTAGAAGTATACTATAGATACTACTTAGTCTAGGATAGTTACTATATTAATATTATCTTATTATGTTGTTGAGATAGATCACTGCAGAGGTAGAGAGGGTTGAAAAGTTCCTAACTTGCTTATATTCCCAACTTACTTGTAAAGTACGTTAGCTAAGAAAGAAATTTAACTAGCATTACATATAAAGTATAGAAGGCTATCTTAGTAGAAGAGAGTATTAGGTTATTAATAGAGAGTCTACTCTTAGCTAATACCTATATAATTTTATATCCTTATTAATACTTTAATATAGCCTATATATAGGATAACTAGAGTAAATCTCTTAGGGTTTTAGATAGCTTACTAGAGTAGTCTTAGAGTTAGAAGAAAAGATTACAGGACTGTCTAAACTAGATTATTCTTAGGTTAATAGAGTATTCTATATAAGTACCTTCTTATTTACTTATAACTTTCTTAGGAGCTACCTTACTAATATAAAGTCTAAGCTCTATAAGATCTAGGAAATTTAGGTAGCTTAATATTATAGTAGTATTATAAGTATATATAACCTTTAGGTTAGTAATAGTATAATTAAAGATAGTACTAAGTATACTAGTATTAGGGATAAAGTAGTAATTACCCCTACTAAATTTAGCTATTAACTGTAGGAGGCTATCTTATAATTTATAGCTAAACCTAAAAGTGTAGATTAGAACAGGCATGTTCTATAATCCCCTTTTCTTACACCACCTACCTATTACTGCAATAATACTATTAGAAAGATACTTATTAGGTTAACTATTAGTAAAGATCTTAATTACTCCTATTATATATAGATTACTACTAAGCTAGTTAAGTGTAAGTCTTATTCTAGACTATAGATACGTGTATTCTTCTAGTTATATACTTAAGATTTTCTCCTTTACTAAGCTCTTATTCTTGCTATCTATATAAAGAGTTTAGAAGAGGACCTATGAAAAAAAGTATTAGTAGGCTTACTACAGTAGGTGAAGGGATTTGTTACCTTATAATCTATTGAAAATGTTACTATACAAAGTGTATTATACTTATTAAGGCTCTTAATAAGGGTATATACAGTATATTTTATCAAATCAAGTACTATAAACCCCTTCTGTTCTAATTCCTTGCCTTTACCACTTAGGGGTATAGGCGCTAGCTTATTTATACTTCCTAATATATTAATTAATAGTATAAGCTCTATAGGTCTATAAGTCTCATTTGTGACTAGCTTAGCTAGTGGGACTACCTTAACAACAAGGCTATTATAATTAATATAGTGAACTAAGACTTTGCAGTCCAACTGCAGCTATAGCATAGTATCTTCTTTAATATAGAGTATAAGATAGGTAGGACTTTAGTTACTTATAATAATTTTGTAGTTATTATCCTTCTTATTCTTCTTATTGTTAACTACCTTATTAATTAATCTATTGAGCTAAGCTATAGGTACTCACTTAATCCCTTTTAATAATAAAGATAATAAGAGAGATAGTAGAACCTAAGGGGATATAGCGCTTAAATTGTTGGGTTACTATAATATAATAAGAAGCTGGATAGTCTTGGGATTTCATTCAAGCTGCTATAGGTAGGAAAATAAAAGATACTGTGCGAAAGATAGCAGTATACTAGATACTAGAAGCTCTCCTTTATATATATACATAGAGGGTATATACTAGTAGGTAATAATATAGCTATAGCCTATATAGAAGCAACTGTATAATTACCTTATAATTATATAAGAGATAATATAAGGTTAGGCTATCTAGTACCCTCTAAGCTACGCAGGACTTAGTAGGGATAGTCTAAGCCTATAAATAGTGTAGGGTATTTAGATAATAAGCAGTCTAGTATACTGAGCCTCCTAGAGAACTTAGCTATAGCTTATTACCCAAACGCATAGAGATAGCAACTGCTTACTATACCTACTATGCCTTGTTATATTAGTTAATATACCTCTAATATATTTCTTCTTAAGATATACTGCCTATTTATTTGCTTTATAGGAAACCTTTAGAGAACTACTACTGCTATAACATAATAAGATAGAAGGCAAAGTAGAACCTGTAGACATAGCCCCTAGAGTTAAAAATATAGAGTATATAGTATATAAGTACTAAAGAAGTTCAGAGACTTCCTACTTAAATGTATCTGCAATAATTCAAATCTTTTAAAACTAGTTAATTCTACTACAACACTTTAAATGGATAATTTTATACTACTCCCTACCTGCAAAGATATAGAAATAGCTATAGGATTCTACTGTAATCTCACCTTATCTAGGTGCTAATAAACTTTTTCAGGAATCTATTAGTACTACTAATACTATTAGATATAATGTCTCTTATAGATTAGCTCTCAAGTTACTTAGTAAGAAGTTAAAGGATAAAAATTATGTAGCTGGGACTACACTAGCTAATAATTCTCAAAACATTGTAATAAATAGTTAAGAACTGAATAGTGAGTAAATAGTTCCTGATATTACTCTAAGATTAAGCTAAAACTATAGTTTAGTAATTCTAGCACTCTGTAATTATATACAAAGTAATACTGCAACTCTAGTAATTGCTTTTCTCTAGTTATAATAGTATAAGTCACTTTAATAGACACAGAACTAGAGGCTAGAATAAAGAATATTAACTCTAGAGATATATATCTAGAGGCTAGAGAATTAACTCTTATAACAAGACTGTATAGTTATATATAGAGATAAATAAGAAGACTAGCTTAGTAGAATTAATAAGCAGGTAGAGTGGATTAGGAACAATATTAATATGTTTAGTAATAGAATCTTAGAACTTAAGAGTAGTAGCAGAGATTTAAAAGGATATTCAGATACTGACCTAGCTGGGACAAAGGCTCTTCTTAGACTAATAATAGGTAATAGTGGTTTAGAAAGCTCTGTTTAGAAGGTTAAGGATATGTAATAGTATAATTAACTTATACTGTTTCAAGCTATTTACCTTTCTTAACTTGTATCTCTCCTTGTAAAGGGGACCAAAAATAGGACCCAGCAGTATAATATCTTTACTATATCCTAGTATCCTCTTATTTGTTATAATTAGCTGGGGTTTAGCCTAATCTATGCTATACTACTATAGAGGTGGAAAGCCTAGTTATTAAGCAACTAATTAAGTCATTGAATGTCTAGGGGAACCATTTTTGGTCCCCTTAGGATACTCAATTAAAATATGTTTAATAATGGAATTTAAGAGTACTTAAACAATTACAGAACTTTACTGTAATAGAGAGAGATATAGAGAGAAAAATACGTTAGAGTAACATCAACTATAACTAGTAGAGAGTACTGTGCTATAAGCAGCTCTTAAAATACATTTATAAGTTAACAGAAAACTTTATAGAAGTATAGCTAATACTATTAGAGAAAGTACTCTTAGAATCAGTATAAAGCTATCTGAAGTTTAACTCAGTCCTACCCCAAATGACTTATATACTTAGAAGATCTTGCCTAAAAAGCATAGAACTTTTTCAGAGATATTCACTAAGAATCTAAGTTAGTATTCTATTAACGTATATAAAGCCTTATATAAAGGTATAGGAATCTCATTTAAGGCTGTATATATATCTATATATAATACCAGTAAGCTGGATCAGCTTACTCCTATAAGCTGAAATCCAAGATATTACACCTATAAGCTCTTTCTAATATATATATAGCTTTAAATAGATAATGTTAGCTTTAGTATAAAAATTAATTATCTATAAAGTGCAAATATTAAGCTTTAAGAGGAGATTAAGGTATAGAAGGAGAAGGTAACTATAGAATCTTAGCATATAAAGCTTGCAGAAGAACAGCACTATAGAGTCTATAAGAGGTTAGAAGAATAGCTTTATAACATATATAAGAGTAATTAGTAGCTTTATAAGCAGGTGGAGAAATATACAGCTCGTATAGAGTACTTAAAAGATATACTTATAAGATGCTTTAAAGGGTTAGGAATAGTATTGCTAGTATTAGAAGAGATAAAGAAGGGTATTTCATTAGTAGTAGTAGTCTCTTAAGTTAGTAGGTCTTAATTTTAGTTTTAGACATACAGCTATATACAAAGAATAGAAGATTTACATAGTAACTTATACTAGATATTAATAGCTTAAAGAACCTACCTTAAAGTAGTTAATCAGTAGCTACTCTATAAGACGTATTTAACTAGTACACCTAGCTGTTTAAGGTATAGACTTTAGTATATCTATACTCTACAATTGTATTATCCTAGCCTACTAGCTAGTATTAATACTAATAGTAGCTATTAACCTTTACCAGAACCAATTACAAAATGGCAATTATTTACCACTACCTCCTCTTAGCAAATATGCCTACGTAATTACACTTTTATATATTACTTAATCTAATAATCCCCATTTCAGGAATAATAGGTAAAGGCCCTGAAATATAGCTTCATAGAGGTAAATAGAGAGAATCTATCATTGAACATAACAAGGCTTTAGGTTTACTCTAGTCTTAATCTATAATATCTATCTGCCAATGCTGTATAGTAAGGTAGATCTATATACTAAGAGTATTGCACTAGGATATAACTAAAAAGTAAAAACTGTTAGAGTAGATATTAGCTTTAATAGTAGGAATAATAATTATAACAGATCTGCTAGACTGAATAGTTTGGTTTATTAGCTATTATATAGATATTAGAAAACTATAGCCTACTAGCTTTAAGAAGGGTGTAGAATGACTAAGCTTATATAACAAAGAATAACAATAATACTATTAGAGCTGCAAGATATAAATACTTCTATATCTATAGGTATAGCAGTTGATGTAAGGGTGGATGCCCCTAACTACAATAGTAACTCTTGTTCTCTATAGCCTTGCTAGGTATACTTAACTGCCCTAGCTACTAGAGATTTTATTTTTGTACTATAACTAGAGTCTTTACCCAACTTATTATTAGTGTAGGGACTATAATATTGGAATTAAAGATGTATAATTAACTTATTACCTTTAACTTTAATAGTCTCTAAGTATTCAACTATGTTTAAGAGGCAGGGTTGAGAGATACAGGAGTAGAAACTATAGCTAACTATGTCCTTACTAGGAACTTTAATAATATACTTAATACTACTAGTAGTATATATTATTATCAAGGATTAAGTATAGTAATTTAAAAAGAGCACTATATAAGGCTCTTAGTATCTATAGCTAATAGGTTGGAGTAATTTTAATAGCAAGTTATATAGTAGGTAGTATTAATAATCTATAAGTAAGGATGTAAGTAAATAGTAAATAGTTAGGGTATATAATCTATGAACTACCTATTATTAGCACTATAGGTTAGGGGACTAGAGCTATATACAACTATTTAAGTAATACATAGTAGTATAAGTAAATACTATATTATAGATAATACGAAAGTATATCTTGTAAATAAGAAGGCTTCTATTATACTACAGAGCTTAGAAAGTATAAGGGCTGAAGCCTGATCTATAGAAATAGCTTAATAGTAATCCTAGGTAACAAGGTCGTAGTCTATAGGATAAAAGAAGTTCTATACTAACCTACTAATAACCTTATAAGGCATATAGCTAAGGGTATTAAAAACAGAATCTAAAGAGTATAATATAAGCGTATTTTATATAAGATCTATTTAGCTTATATACAGTCAATATACTATAGTCTTAATATTAATAGAGAGTAGGCGGAAAAGCTTACTATAGATAGTTATAAAGGCACTTTCTATACTATTAGTCTTAACTACATATACATATATTTATTGGCTAACTAGGGAGTATATAAAGAGAATAAGAAGAAGTGAAATTTAGGACAAAAGTAGAAATGGAACTAAGGAGGACAAAAGCTGGGAGTTTCAATTATATAATCTAATAGAGATAGCACCTATTTACAGGGTAGATATAGGATCTACCTATTATATATCTACTACCTTACCTTATTTATTATAACCCATATAGGATATTAATAACTTTGAATTATATTAGCCCTATACTAGAATAGTAGGTTCTATAAGACTAAGTCTTTCATTAGAAGTAGGGAAATTAGGGTTTAGGCTGGGCAGAACACTAATACAGGTAATAGTCTCCTCTTTAGATCTTTTAACTAGACTAGAGTTAATTATAATATTCTCTAAAAGTTAGTAGTAGAAAGATATAGAGAGGAAGACAATATAAATTATAGGAGGTAATAAGGCTTAGAAATAAGACCCATTATATTAGTACATTAATTAGTTATCCTACTAGGCTGTTAGGTGTTATAGAATCTCCCTGCTTAGGTGCCTCTCCCCTATAACATTAGGCTAGGAGGTGAAGTATATAATAAATCTTATAGTAAAGTCCTCTAGAACTTACTACTAGCCTTCTTTAGTAGTATTTCAGTCATTTTAGCAGAGATACAACAATTTAATAATTAGGAACTAAATTCTACAGCTTACTATAGACCTAATACCTTATATCTACCCTAACCCTATTTCTAGACCCCTTATAGAAGTTTTACCCCTATTAATTATTAGGCCTAATTTTAGGACCTATTTAATCTGATTAAGCTTAAATCAGGCACCCTCTAGGATTAATTAAGCTAGCTTAGGATCTACTTAAGCGCAACTATAGCAGCTTAGGGTCTACTTAGGATCTACTTAAGTATAACTATAGTAGCTTATACTCTACTTAGGGTCTACTTAAGCATAATTATAGTAGCTTATACTCTACTTAGGCACTATCTTGTTAGTTCATGTTTACTTAAGGTAACTATTATTATACTATACTGTATCCCTGCATTATACATATCTAGATATCTAAGGATAGATCCATTATAGAATAGGTCCCAATTCTAGACCCCTTAATGCATTGAAAGAAGGGAGTTTAAATATATATTCAATCTATTGGACATATCCTTTCCTTAATATTAACAAGTTTAGTAATCCTCTAGTAAAGTTTAACTTAATTCAGAGCAGATATATTAACAAAGTCTACTAGAATCACAAAGCCTAAGTATAATTAAACTAATAAGAATTTCTCAAAGCACTTATAAACTTTGTTTGGAACATGTAATAATATAGTTATTAATTATAATACTAAGGTATATTTGTTAGTATAGTAAGGTAAAGTATAGGAATATAAGGTATTAAATTGCAGAGGTTAGCCTCTATCCTCTAAAGAGATTATAAGTTATTTATTATAATAGACATAACAAAACGCTGATTATATCTCTTAGGAAAATCATTACCTGTTGCTAATCAGGTGGACACCTATAGTATCTATCTCAAGGGGAAAAAAAAGGAAAAACTATATTATAAGACAGCACTAGCTATATCTTGGGAATTCCTATAAGGGGGGAGGATAGATAAGTTAAGACGTATCCAGCTATATCTAGATATAGCTGGTCATTTCTGAAGATACAGGTGACATAATATATTAGGATATATCTAGATATATCCTACCTAATATAGAAGGTACAAAGTTATCTATAGGTTAAGCTATATTATAGCTACCTACTAATAATTCTCCTTAGACAAGCTATAGATTTCTCTCTCCCTCTCTCTCTCTCTCTCTCTAACTTAGCTAGCTTTACAATAAAGTCCATTCTTCTAATTAAGTCTCTTAATGCCCCCTTAATGTCTTTATATAGATATTTATTAGAATTAAATTGTATATTCTTCCTAGACCTAAGAAAGCGCCAATTGTAGGCTTAGAATAGTAGGAGTAGTACTAGAGAGGTAACTGTTATACAGTATACAAGGAGGCTAATAGAAATAATACATTTAGATGTACTAGATTAGCTATTTACTAGATAAGGCAGGATAACTTAATTATTTCTATAGATATAACCTCTGTTTCGTTCTATATATAACCTATAATATTAATAGAAAGTAGTTCCTTTATAAAAGCTATACTATAATCCTAGATAGGATATTATATTATTTAAGGGCAAACTAGGTAGATGCTTTCTTCTATCTTACACTCCTTATAGAAACTATGCTTTTAGCAATTAGTAGTCCGTATAGTATACTAGTATAGTCTATTCCTATCTTTGTAGTTAATCCTATATACAATATATATTACTATCTCTTTTAGATAATAATTAGGGATGTCTCCTATCACGACTGTGTTATCTATAATCTTATTGTAATAGTTAAACTTCTTAATAGTCTACTATACTTCCAGTAGTATTTGCTATTTTTCTTTCTACTCTTCTCCTAGTAGGTTAAGGAGATAGTATCTGTTAGGCGTAGAGAGAATAAATACAGCTTTAGTAGCTACATAACTATTAAGATAGTTAAGTACTTAGTTCAAACGCTAAAGTGAAAGAGTATTAACTATTTACTATATATCCCAATAATTTGAGCAATTAATAGTAAGGAGTTTACTAATTTGTTATAGACTAAGTAAATTAACGTCAGCTCCCTTTATATTTGTCTTAATTTGCTCTAGTAGTAATAATATTAAGTACTAGGAGGAATATCCTAATATACCAACTGACTAGAAACAGGTCTAGATAGATAATTAGGGTAACTAAATTCAGACTAGCTACGTAATAGCCTGAGTCTAGGCTCCCTTCAGATCTAATTAATTAGGGTCCTAAAGTTAGGCTTTTTATTAAACAATACTCTTGCATATTTACGGTCTACTTTAGGGCTAGTATAGCTATAGATTCAATCACTATCTAATATATAATTAAGATATTTAGATTTTATTCAAACAATGTCTACTTAATAATATAATTAATTCTTTGATTTAGATAGTAAGATAGAAGAAGATGACTGTAATAGTTTCAGCTAGGATAGGATATGTAATAAGAATAATAGTAATAATAATAGCAAGGATATTATAGATAATAATGTTAGTAAGAGTGAGTCTAGTATATACACCTTGTCTAATAAAGAACCTATAGCTAAGGACTTAGCTTTTATTATACCTAATACATATAAGTCTAGTAGTAAGGATATAGATAGTAATAATAGGATTGATAAAGAAGATGCACATATAGGTTATATAGAGGGTAATAGTACTTTTATACCACTTGCGGGATATAAGGATCTAATATTAAGGCTATTGCTGAAGCTTTATATACTTTAAAAATATATAGTAGAATAACTAGTATATTGTCTTTGCCTTGACCTCTCTAGCTAAGACTCTATATCTCTAGTTACTTCCTTCCTTCCTTTGCACTGGAAAAGCAATACTAGTTAAGTTAGTCTACTATAAATTACTCTATTTATTTACTCTATAATATGCACATTATTTCTAATAGCTGAGATTCTGAATAGGTATCTTCTTTGTAATACCTGCCTAGGTCTCTAAGTAAAACTATGCTATTAATTAATATTGTTATATACAAAGTTGATTAGCTTAAAATTTTATAACTTAGATATTCTAATATATATTATTGAAGATTTGAGTTATATTTGCTCACTCTATTAAGTTATATATATTTTAATATAACTGATTTACTCTAGTTTATTAGATTAGGATCTATAGGGATATTATCCTAAGTATACTATAATTCAGTATTGAACTTAGGAATAGCGTAACAAAGTCATTAGTTAGGAAGAAGTTCGTTCTTACTACTTAGTAATATATTATCTAGCAGATTCCTTTTTCTCTTAAGCTTCTTTACGAACTCTTCAGAACTATATATACTTTTATCCTACTAGTCTTATTATAGTACTACTATCCTATTTAACTTAATTCTATTAGTAGTTTCTATCTTATCTTTTAAATAGGTAGTAGTTGTAATAGTTGTATCTTTATAACTGCTAATAGTGCAACTTATTATACTTTTATATATCTAATACTCATAAATAGTATAATAAATCTAGGCGTTTATGTTGTTAAATTAGTATATATATTAAGGGTATTACAAAGGAGTATTCTTAATAAGCTCCTTATAGGTAAGTTTAAGATACTCTTGTAAGTAAGAGTACCTATAGTAGTAATACCTATAGAGTAAGTAGGGGTAATATAAAATTATATCTAATAATTTAACAAGTTCTTCTAGCTTGTGTTCCTTGGCTACTCTATTATAGTATTCATTAATATATTCTTACTAGGCCTTTCTTCTAGTAATTATTAGTGGATTAGTATTTCCAGTATAAATATACTCTAGGTATAAGAATAAGTTAGTAAAATACCCTTCTCTTCTTTTATGTAAGTTTAAGAAATATAACTTAAGGCCTTAAGTAGTACAAATTGTATCTTAATAGATAAAGCACTAATATATAGTTTACTTCTCATTAGTATAAAATATATTGAAATGGCTTTTCCACTTAGTAACACTTTCCACTAAGACTATATATCTAACTCCTTAAGAGATATATCTTTTACAAGAGCAATATTAATAGTATTAAACTTTTATCTTAAACCTATCCTTTATTCTTTTGTCTAGTTTAGCTTTGTAAGCTTTAGTAATATAGATATTAAGACTATAAGTATTAAAGAGCTTATCCTTTCCCTTACTTATGTAAACTGAGAAAGGACATAGATACTTTACTAGATCTTTTAGATCTAACAGAGTATAAGGAAGAGAGTATAGACCATGAAATCTTTTAAGATAATTGAGCTAAGTAAGTAGGCCTAATTTAACTAAATAGTCATTCTTTTTCTTTATCTTATCCTACTAACAGGCTGGATATTAATATAGCTTCTTAATATTAAAGTACTATGCTTTCTTATATTATTTAAAATAACTTATAAGAGTTTTATAGCTGCTAAAGTCAAGGTCATAGATAACATATTTCTAGTTCTCCTCTATCTTTTCAACTGCTTTATTCTTATTATTATTGTTTTCGCTGTATTTATAGTTACTGTTATCCTTATTATCCTCTTTATCTTTATCCTTATTATCTTCGTTGTTTACTTCCCAACTCTTATATTTATCCTCCTAGAGATTAAGCTCTACTTTTAAATATCCTTTGCTATATATAACAAGCAGATCTATATATTATCCTAGATCTTTGTTATCCTATAAAATATTCCATTTATAGATAAAATACTGGAAGATTTAGTCTACTATTTAGGAATTGCTTCTAAGTATATATATTCTAGTAGTTATATTAGAAATAATTTTCTTGACTTATAGTAGTTATTTTCCTAATACTTAGGCTTAGTCTGCTTCTTTAAAGTATTTCTATTACTTATCTACTAACTTTAACTTGCCCTATATATTATATAGAGCTTAAAGTCTTAAGCATAGTAATCTAAGGAGCTCTATTAAAGTACTTAATTTCTTCCTTGTATCATTATTATTGTTATTGTTATTATTATTATTATTATTATTGTTATTATTATCTTTGTTATCATTATTATAGAAGGCGTAATCTTTAGTAGCCTAGTCTTTAGAAGCTTAAAAGGTGTATAGAGTATCCTGCAGCTTAGTTATATCTCTTTACTAATAGAATTTAAGCTAGTTGTCTAGGTTAAGGTCTATAGGAGCATTTTTATCTTAAGAAAGTGATATGTTTCAAAGGAAAGCAAAGAGATAAGTATTATTGCACCTAGTTTATTAACTAAAAGTAGCCTGTAAAATATCCTCTCAAAGCTATAATATCTAATACTAAGCCTTAAATATTATATTTATATAGTGTCTATACATAGATAATTCAGGGGTATTAACCAGCCTGCGTGTAGGATTATATAAGCTTACCTTATATGATTAACCACACAGAGGCTTAGCAAGGGGTACCTGAAAGCTGAGCTTTCATCTGACTCTAGATAGACATGAATAATACCAACCCCTAATTGTATACTACCCAGTTACGTCCTATATATACATATACACTACAGACACGTATATTAGGATAGAGCTACCTATCTACAGCGTACGTTAAAGTCTATTTAATACTAATTAGTAGTTGATTAACTTTAACTGCAAATTAGCAAGAGTAAAGACAGAGTTATACCTTAGTGAAACTAACTTCTACTAAGGTCTCTGTTTTATTACTATTTCTATTTATAGCTACAGAATAGAGAGATTAACCTTTAAGAACGTATAAAGGAAGATAGTATATTATACACCCTAAGAATCCTGCTGTATAAACCTAGCAGCAACTAAAATAAATAAACACTAGTGCTAAGGCCAATACCAGCACTACAATGGCTTAACCTAACTAACCAGCTAACACTATATTAGCTGAAGCTAGCTAGCCTACACGTTCACTAATCCTAGATAAGAACTAATTAGATTTACGTAAGGAAGAAGCAAAGTTCCTATATTTATATAAGGACCTGTTAGAGGAAACTAGTATTAGAATATCTACCCTCTAAAGCGCCGTACGCCTTTAATACTAGAATAACTAGATTGATATAACTATAGACCTATTAACCTTCTACCTTAATATATATACTATATATATTCTCACTAATATCTACTAATTAAAAGGATTACCTAACTAAATCCTTGATAACTTTGAGGAATACTTCTATATATAGGAAGTGGAATACTTCTAATATATTAACTATGTAATTGGATGAGAACTTAGGGATATAATAAACTATAAAGGACTATATAGAATAATTAGGATAAAGTATAAAATAGCTATAGAACTGAAAAGTCTAGTAAATAGAGATCTTACAGAAACTCTACTTCTACCCTAAGGATCTTAGATACCATTAATAGTTTTATCTACTAGGCTACTACCTAAACTAACCTTATATAAGGAAGGACCTATAGGAACTAAGATAATAGTACCTAAGATACTAACTAGACTATTAGCTCCCCCTCTGTATAATCTACTAGTAAACCTACTATATAAACCCTTAATCTAATAACCCTCTATACTAATAGAGCTGCAGCCCTAATATTAACCCTCTCTATCCCTATATAATATACCCCTATACTAAAACATCTATAGTCTAATACAGCTACTACTAATTATTAAATATAAGAACTAAAGACTTCTATATAAGAAGATAATTATATTCTAGAAAGCTTAGAAGAAGTATAATAACTATACTGGTAAACTATATAATATCCTTGCTAATAAGTGTTAGGGACATTTCCACATGGGCTCTAACGGAGATCCTATGGATCTCCCTCGGAGGTGCCCCAGGCCAAGACTGGCCCTAATCACCTGACCTATCCTATATATTCTCGGACGTATCCTTGAGGGCTCCTCAAGGATTTGTCTTAATACATACATTTTGCCCTGAACCGAATTGCCTGCCCTAATATACCTTACAATTCAAATCCTTCCCTTTCCTTGATACAAGGAGGCAGTTGATTTGTGATCAACTATCTATTTTATCTTTTTACTCTCCTCCAGCAACCCAGTAACGCGCCGTCACCTACCCATACTGAACCTAAGCAACAAGCATGCCCCTAAAGGCAAAGCTAGCTTAAGCTCACTCTGCGTGACAGTAGAGCAAGCAGCTAGTGGTAGACCCACTAGAGCCTCAATTCACGGAAGTCAACAACGACGACGATGATGAAGAGGAACAACTCTAGCGAGAACTTGAGAGTAGGGGAGCCTGAGGCAACCCACACTCAACCCGTCGAGGGGCCAGCGTTGACCCTGAAGACGGGCGGGACGAACTCGACAACTGCGAGGTCCCAACCACCTCCCGCGCGAGGGATGGTCTGCGCACGGGGGCGTCCACTCACACTGCGGTGTCGGACGGCCACCGGGGCGACGGCGGGACCCAACCGGGAAATAATAAGGCTGGAAATAGTAGTGTCCCCACTCCTAGCAGCTCGGTTGACGGATCGGTGCGCCACCATAATCCAAGCGTTAACCCTCTCTCTAGCAAACCAGTCCCAGATCAAAGCCTTCCTATAAGAGTCCCAACCACTATTATAACACCAGAGCAAATCTTGGGTTAATAAATGCAAATGCTATTTGCTGCAGAAGACCGAGGAGCCCCCTAAGAGGAGCTTAAGCAGTTGTAACAACAGATAGACATGGCTAAAGCGCTAGCCGTCCCAGTCGCCGTCGCCTCCCTAGCCTATAACCGACCCCAGTCTGCGGCTAAGGAGGCGTCCAAAGTGCTTAGTGCACTACAGAAAGTTCACCCCCAACCAAGTTTGGGTAATGAACAACGCGCGCCTCAGGCCGCTGCTGTCAAATAATAGAGGCGTGACATCAAGTCCGCGTTCAACATAGTGCAGATTATCACTGACTCGATCACGAGGACCAGATGGGCCCTCAGCACCATACAGTTCCCTATTCATAGGGAACTATGCCAAAGAAAGGTAGAAGATAGCACTATCGCTACCTAGACGGAACTACATTGGGAAGCCACTGCCCTAGTCCAGGACCCAGTCTTGACCAAATTTGACAACTATCTTTAGTTCTTCAACCTGAGTTAGAGAGACACAGACTTAGTAGACTTATTCCTGCTCCAACTTAGCAAGAAGGAGTCACTCCTAGATAGCTCGTTCTTTAAGCACCCTGATGGGACTGATAATAAGCACCTAAAGATCACTTTCGTATGGGCTAAGGCCCCTAACGCTATACGTAACAAAGTCCAACGCCTAATAGTGTTGTAAGAGACTCAGGATTAGACGGCTTTTAAGAGAAACCTCAAAACCGCTGAAAAGTCACTGCAGGTGTTAAACCCCAGCAAAGGGCCCTTAGGGGGGAAGTGAGTTGCTTCCCAACAGAACACTAAACCTTCTAAAGAATAGAAGAGGACAGACCAGAAGTCATCCCAAGGGACACGATTTTCAACACTGACTTAAGCCGAAGGTACCCCAACGCCAAGCAGTGGAACACCCAGCGAGGACCAGTCCTGCTCTAACTCTTGAGACTCCCACAGGAATTAAGGGGGACAGGGGGGTAACTACCGGAAACCGCACTGGAAGAACCAGCAAGGTTCAGTAGCAACTGGTAGTAATACTACCCCTGGGCCGTCGCGTAGCGACTTGGGAAAAGACCAGCCCTAATTGCAAACCTCTCCCGGCTGCAGTTAGGGAAACACTCTAAGGGGAAATGCCTACGGATTGCCGTGGACGTCCTTGTGGAAAGAGACAACGGCAATCCATTAAGCCTCTAAGCCCTATACGATAGCGGCGTAGAGCTGAACCTAATTAGCAATTAGGCAGTAGAGAAGACCAAGCTTGAGCATAGCTTATTCCACAGAAAGCCAGTGGCTACGTTTGTTAATGACAACGAGCTACAACTTGGCAAGCCCTACGACCTAACAACAAGTTGTCATAATTCTCAGGGTATTGGGAAGTTAGTGGGCCCTGAGCGGTTTTGGGCCGCTGGCTTTATAGGATACAATTTAGTGTTGGGATATCTATAGCTGCAGGCCGCCGACCCTCAAATCCAATTCTCTACTGGTACCTTCAAATGGTAGGACGATAAGAGTACTCCTGAGAGAGTCTAGATTATTAAGGCAGTAGACCTCCTAGGCAAAGTAAGCCACAGAGAATACGCCTACATCCTTTAACCCACACAAATAAGGTTTTAAGAAATCAATAATCAAGCCCACAAGCAGATCGCCTCAGAACTCCTCCAGGAATCAGTCGGAAAGGCGAAGGGGCCAAAAGGCCCCAGCGGGGACGAGGTCCACGACGCCTAGTATTACCAGAACCAAGGACTACTATAGTTAAAGAACTGGACCCTCAATGTTATAGACCACCTAAAAAAGTGTGTCGAAAACAACCCCGCACTGTCATGGCTACCTAAGGTAGCTGCGCGTCGCATGATAAGCGACATACACAATACTGAGCCAATGCGAGCCGTGCTTACCCCAGTCCAGTCCTGTAAGCAACCTAAGGAGGCTCACGGACACTCAGCAGACGACGCGCCAGACGCTGAGGAACTGAAATACATACCAGATAAACTTTATCATCGGTGGCGGAATTTCAGCAAAAACCAGACAAAGATCATCCGCCCGAACGGCGAATATGATCATGCTATTGATATCGAAGAAGGCGGGAAGATTCCTAATATACCTATCTATAACCTCTCCAGAAAGGAGCTGGATCTCCTACGGGAATACCTTAATACAGCACAGGACAAGGGATGGATTCGTCCAAGCAAATCGCCTATAGGCACCCCTATCCTCTTTGTCCCCAAAGTAGATAGTATAATGCAACTCTGCGTAGACTATCACAGTCTAAATAAGGTTACAGTAAAGAACCAGTACCCCATCCCACTGGTTAGTGAGATGCTGGATAGACTATCTAAAGCTAAAATCTTTACAAAATTAGATCTAAGAGACGCATATCACAGACTCCAAATCAAAGAAGGTGATGAGTGGAAAACAGCCTTTAAGACCCAATATGGCCACTTCGAGTACCTTATAATACCATTTGGGCTCACCAACGCACCAGCGACGTTCCAGTCCTATATCCAAAGGGCCCTCAGAGGGCTCCTGGATCGTACCTGTGTTATGTACTTGGACGATATCCTTATCTACAGCGAAGAAGAGGATCAGCATAATCTTCACGTTAAAGAAGTGCTAGAAAGACTCCTAGACTAGGGGCTTTTTTGCAAAGCAAGCAAATATGTGTTCTCTACCAAGGCTGTAGAGTTCCTGGGCTTCATTGTTACCCCTAAGGGGGTAGTGATAGACCCAACCCAGGTCTAGACCATCCACAAATGGCTGGCGCCTACGAGCTACTGAGAGGTACAGGTATTCCTAGGGTTCACCAACTTTTATAGGCACTTCATCTTTAACTACAGTGCAGTGGTGGAGCCGTTGACGAACCTGCTCAAAGCCACCTAAGACCTGAACCAAGGCTCTAAGAGCCTTAGAAAGAAGAAGGGGAAGAAGCCAACCAGGAAGGGACCAACGAAGTGGTACCTTCCCTAGAGCTGGCCAAAGGAAGCACACACTGCTTTCAAAGAACTGCAAGAGAAGTTCCTAGGGGCCCTAGTCCTGCAGCACTTCCAGACTGAGAAGCCAGTGATAATTATCACTAACGCATTGGATTTCGCAATAGCAGCTATCATGCTCCAGCTACAAGATACCCACACGGCTTCAGAAAAGCATTAGAAGCCAGTTGCCTTCTGGAGCCGAAAGTTCTCAGGACTAGAGGTTAATTGGCCAACGCATGACAAAGAATTATGCGCTATTGTATCCGCGTTCCAACAGTGGCGGCACTATGCCGCTTATGCCCCTGAAGTAATCCGGGTGCTTTCCAATCACAACAACCTACAGTACTTTATAACTACTAAAGTACTGTCCTCAAAGCAAGCCCGCTGGGCTGAGGAACTAGTAAAGTATGACTTTGAGATTGAGTACAAGCTAGGGGTGGACAATCCAGCTGACGCCCCATCACGAAGACCCGACTATGAGAAGGGCTTCGCACTTAGAGTAGGCCAGCGAATGCAAGACGCTGTGTTGCCAACCCTCCAACAAAAGCTTCAAATCTGGTCTATCCGGATGACCAGGGCTCAAGCGCAAAAACAGCGGGAAGCTGAGCTAAAAGCGCAGAGAGAGGACCTCTCCAGAGTGGGGCCTGTAGGTTCCCATCAACTCTCTAAAACAGCACCTTCAGCATAGGATATCCGCGGCACAAGTCCGTATAGTGATGCATCACCCTCAGGCAGTCCCCTAAGCTCCACTAATCAAGGCGATCCTCCAGGGACTGACCTATTCAAAGCTGTACACGACAACCAGCCGGATCTAGAGCTGCTAACTCCCGATCAATGCGCCGAGGCGCTTATGGTTGAGGCTCCAATCACTGGAGCCGCTTCGTCGTACATACAGGCGCGTAGAGCAGCGTCTGGAGATACTGCGTTCGCACTAGATACCCCAGACCTCCTCTTAGACCACATCAGAGAGTCCCAAGCCTGGGATGTGGCCTATTCCGGGTATGAGGCGCTGACGCGGCGGGAAGAGGGCAGAGCAGTTAAGGGCACGCCAAACTGGATAGTTGACCCCAGTAGTGTCCTCCGTAGAGATGGGAAAGTGTGGATCCCTAATAACATATCTCTACGGGAAGCCATCCTTATTTAGAATCACAATAACCTAATAGGAGGCCACTATGGCGTTGCAAGGACAGTGGAAGTCCTTAGGCAGAAGTACTTCTGGAAACGCCTCAAAGAGGACGTAAAGACGTATATCCGCCACTGTGCACCTTGTTAGATGAATAAGATTCGTTAGCACAAGCCATAGGGACTGCTGGAACCACTCCCCCTAGCCTCTAAGCCTTAGAAGCACTTCTCCCTTGACTTTGTAACTAATCTGCTAGAGTCAAGGGATAACAACAGCAACACGTATAATACCGTTCTAGTACTGGTGGACAGATTCTCCAAGTATACCCAGTACCTCCCCGTGAACAAAACGATCACAGCCTAGTAGCTAGCTGAGCTACTGCTGACGCAAGTTTTCCTAAAGGCAGGGCCACCTGTATTACTAGTAACTGATTAAGGAGCAGTATTCACAAGTCAGTTCTGGTCTAATATCTGTTACTACCTCAAGATTAAGAAATATCTGTTAATAGTATTCTATCCTCAAACTGACGGGCAAACTGAACGCTAGAATCAGGAGATAGAGTCTTACCTCTGGATCTACATAAACCGCGACCAAGATAATTAGGTGGACTTGCTACCCTACGTGGAGTTTACGTATAACTCTAAAGAACACTCTGCAACGAGGTTCACCCCCATTAAACTTGCTTACAGCTTAAAGCCCTTAAGCTTTAATGGGGTGCTAGATGAACACTGGCTTTAGAGACCTAACCCCTTACTATAGCAGGACGTCAGGCACACTAGAAGTTCAGCGGACCTATAACAGCAAGTCGTCGCAAAGATGCAGGAGTGGTTTAAGAACTGGGAGGCCGTAGCTGCCAACCTTAAGTGAGTATAAGAGTAGTACCAACATTGGTATAATAAAAAGCGCCTCCCAGCCCACTTCTCACCTAGCGATAAGGTCCTGCTTAACCAGAAGAACATCGCGATGACGAAACCGTCTAAGAAGTTCAATTGCCGTTACCTTGGGCCGTTCACAGTCCTGAAAAAGGTCGGCAAACTAGCATACCTGCTAGATCTCCCCCCGTTGATGGCACAGATCCATCTGGTATTCTACATCTCACTGTTGGAACCATAGAGACCCCCTCCTAAGTCAAGGGGTTTCCAGCCAGGACCCGTAGAGGTTCCGGACTATAACCCAGACTAGGACAGTGCCGCGCACTACGAGGTCGAGGGAATCTTATGTCACAAGGACATCGCGTCCGAACGACATTTCAAGGTCAAATGGCTAGGCTGGCCAGAAGAGAAAGCAATATAGGAACATGAGGCAAATCTTACAAACTGTACTGAAGTACTCCACAAGTACTAGATCTCCCCTTGAGATGCGTCTTAGGGAAAGGGCAGAGAACGGCCACGCAGGCCTCAGGGTAGAAAAGGCCCTTCCTAAGACAAAAAGGCTGAGCATGCCAGAAGCTACAGCAAAGGGAGAAGCCTCCCTCATCTTACTGAGTTGGGAATGAGGAGACTATGTATCATAGATTACTAAGTTAGTTAATGAAATATACTACAGCTCTGAAGTACCAAGTACAGAAGAGAAGTATAATGATATTTATCTATCTACAACTCCATAGCGCCTAAACTGAGATCTAGGGAGGCGGAGCGACTAGGAGTCTTCCTACGCTTAATAGGGCTCTCACTTGCATCTATCCCCTTAGACTCACTAGGGACATGAGTACTATAGTAGTAGAATCGACGCTCACGAGGAGTTAAACCCCCACTAGAATCCCAGAAGATCATCTCATGTTGAACGCTGACAACGATGTTGGTAGGGCGACAGAGGCCTATAGAACTAATACCTATCTAAGCATATCAGCGGAAACTCTTCAGGAAGATTTAGGAGTAAGGGTGGACAAACCTTGTAGCAACACAAATTGTTGTCTGTAGACTGCTCCTAAGCCCACTAGTAGGCCACAACGTCACCTTAATACATCTCCTTAATTAATCGCTTCTCTTCCTTCTCAGCAGCACTAAAGGTGGGAGCCAACAACTGAGTGTAGCTCCATGCGCAACTCTAGTTACTATAGAGCATAGCATTTGCCAGCAAGGCAGCCATAAATGTATTATTAGGAAAAGCGGGCACAGTACCAAACTGGCGGGAGGTATGGCGGCGAGCAATTAAGAGAAGGTATTTAAGGACGTTGACGGCACGACGGAACACAGGCGCAACCTAAACGGGGCGTTAGCAGAGAGATTATAGGGAAAAAAAACAGAACTACCTACCTTAATGCAACCCCCAGCCTTTGCGTCCTAACAAGGCTTACATATAGTCTACGTAGAAGACGCTACCCAGCAGAACTTGCTAGGATGTAATAGAGCCTTAATAAAGCCCTCGTAGGACCTGTCAGGAATAGTCTTGCTCATAGACACGAGTCTAACAACGCAATGCTCATACCTAGACAGTAGTCAGCAGGAATGCACCGCAATACCAACGGGGCACTAGCGGGAACAATAAAACCTACCAGCAGGCTACCAGCGCAGGCTGCAGCTCTATGTTTAGTAAGAGCAACAACACATAACGTAGAATGGGAGTGTTGAGGACAGCACCAATGGGAACAGTAGTAAAGGATAGCATAATAGGAGCAGGCAGTGATAGGAGCAACTCAGAGCGCTTATTAAAAGTAAGGTGTAAGAAGAAGAGTCAACCCTGAGCGGAAAACACCTTTTTATACCCAATCCAAAGTACAGCGCCTGAGTCCCTAAACTACGCTCCAGGGAAGAGCCGCCTACGCCCCAAGAGGCAAACGGCAAACAGCTGATAACTGGAAGAGGAGACTACCAGCCTCCTCACCAGTTATCCATCATGTCGCCCACTTAAGAGGACCTACGGTGGACCTCCCAACAAGCAAACAGCACTCAGTGCTAAGCACATGAGAGGAGCAATCTCTATACTGTCACAATCTACCACTAAGGGAAACTTGGTCACTGTCTAAACACTAAGTCTCCCCCCTGGCGGCCTGTTAAAAGGGCAAGTAGTGGGAAGGCATCACGCCAATCAGGGGCATTAGATGCACCCAATCAACAAAGCAGAAGGCAGAGGGGTAGACACCGTTAGTAGACTTCATATAAGAGTTAACCCCTTAACAAACCAGCTCTGCAGACAAGCGTACTACGCGAAAATATCTGCAGGATAATTCGCAAATGGGCCGCGCAAGGCCCAGGCCGTTGGTGGAGGTACACCACTACGCTATAAGCGTTCATTGGGTCAAGTCAACGATGAAGATCTCAGGACGTCCCCTAATGACGATGCTAAGGGCGGGGAGGCAATTTCTCTGAACCAAGGTTTCTCCCACAGGGAGTTTTCCCAGAGTTCAATTGGCTCCTCTATGAGAAGGACCCCCTACGAGACCAACGGATACCCAAGAGCAACCCGTTTGACACCCAGTCATAATGACTTAGGCTAAGTCATTAAGAAAGGGGGGGGCAGTTGTCAGGGACATTTCCATATAGGCTCCAACGGAGATCCTACGGATCTCCCTCAGAGGTGCCCCAGGCCAAGACCGGCCCTAATCACCTGACCTATCCTATATATTCTCAGACGTATCCTTGAGGGCTCCTCAAGGATTTGTCTTAATACATACATTTTGCCCTGAACCGAATTGCCTGCCCTAACGTGCCTCACAATAAGACCTAAATCTTTATTAAGCTGTGCTGTTATCTCAATATCTATAAGGTATAATACTCTGATATCTTCCCTAACATTCTTAAAGATTATAT